>JANJGN010001368.1:0-150439 GCA_026770705.1 Isurus oxyrinchus | reverse complement strand
GGAGAGAGAGAGAGAGAGAGAGAAGGCTGGGGACAGAGAGAGAAGGCTGGGGAGAGAAAGAGAGAGAGAGAAAGAAGGCTGTGGAGAGAGAGAGAGAGAAGGCTGGGGACAGAGAGAGAGAGAGAGAGAAGGCTGGGGAGAGAGAGAAAGAGAGAGAGAAGGCTGGGGGGAGAGAGAAAGAGAGAGAAGGCTGGGGGGGAGAGAGAGAGAGAGAGAAGGCTGGGGGGAGAGAGAGAGAGAGAGAGAGAAGGCTGGGGAGAGAGAGAGAGAAGGCTGGGGACAGAGAGAGAAGGCTGGGGAGAGAAAGAGAGAGAGAGAGAAAGAAGGCTGTGGAGAGAGAGAGAGAGAAGGCTGGGGACAGAGAGAGAGAGAGAGAAGGCTGGGGAGAGAGAGAGAAGGCTGGGGAGAGAGAGAGAAGGCTGGGGAGAGAGAGAGAAGGCTGGAGAGAGAGAGAGAGAAGGCTGTGGAGAGAGAGAGAGAAGGCTGGAGACAGAGGGAGAGAGAGAAGGCTGGGGATGGAGAGAAAGAGAGAGACAAGGCTGGAGGGAGAGAGAAAGAGAGAGAAGGCGGGGGGAGAGAGAGAGAGAAGGCTGGGGGGAGAGAGAGAGATAGAAGGCTGGGGGTAGAGAGAGAGAGAGAGAGAGAGAGAGAAGGCTGGGGAATGTGTGAGAGAGAGAGAGAGAAGGCTGGGGAGAGAGAGAGAAGGCGGGGGGAGAGAGAGAGAATGAGAGAGAAGGTTGATGGGGGAGAGAGAGAGAGAAGGCTGATGGGAGAGAGAAGGCTGGGGGGAAAGAGAGAGAGAGACAGAAAAGGCTGGGGAGAGAGAGGGAGTGAAGGCTGGGGGGAGAGTGAGAGAGAGAGAGAAGGCTGGGGAGAGAGAGAGAGAGAGAGAAGGCTGGGGACAGAGAGAGAAGGCTGGGGAGAGAAAGAGAGAGAGAGAAAGAAGGCTGTGGAGAGAGAGAGAGAGAGAAGGCTGGGGACAGAGAGAGAGAGAGAGAGAGAAGGCTGGGGAGAGAGAGAAAGAGAGAGAGAAGGCTGGGGGGAGAGAGAAAGAGAGAGAAGGCTGGGGGGGAGAGAGAGAGAGAGAGAAGGCTGGGGGGAGAGAGAGAGAGAGAGAGAGAAGGCTGGGGAGAGAGAGAGAGAAGGCTGGGGACAGAGAGAGAAGGCTGGGGAGAGAGAGAGAGAGAGAGAAGGCTGGGGACAGAGAGAGAAGGCTGGGGAGAGAAAGAGAGAGAGAGAAAGAAGGCTGTGGAGAGAGAGAGAGAGAGAAGGCTGGGGACAGAGAGAGAGAGAGAGAGAGAAGGCTGGGGACAGAGAGAGAGAGAGAGAGAGAAGGCTGGGGAGAGAGAGAAAGAGAGAGAGAAGGCTGGGGGGAGAGAGAAAGAGAGAGAAGGCTGGGGGGGAGAGAGAGAGAGAGAGAAGGCTGGGGGGAGAGAGAGAGAGAGAGAGAGAGAAGGCTGGGGAGAGAGAGAGAGAAGGCTGGGGACAGAGAGAGAAGGCTGGGGAGAGAAAGAGAGAGAGAGAAAGAAGGCTGTGGAGAGAGAGAGAGAGAGAAGGCTGGGGACAGAGAGAGAGAGAGAGAGAGAAGGCTGGGGAGAGAGAGAAAGAGAGAGAGAAGGCTGGGGGGAGAGAGAAAGAGAGAGAAGGCTGGGGGGGAGAGAGAGAGAGAGAGAAGGCTGGGGGGAGAGAGAGAGAGAGAGAGAGAAGGCTGGGGAGAGAGAGAGAGAAGGCTGGGGACAGAGAGAGAAGGCTGGGGAGAGAAAGAGAGAGAGAGAAAGAAGGCTGTGGAGAGAGAGAGAGAAGGCTGGGGACAGAGAGAGAGAGAGAGAAGGCTGGGGAGAGAGAGAGAAGGCTGGGGAGAGAGAGAGAAGGCTGGGGAGAGAGAGAGAAGGCTGGGGAGAGAGAGAGAGAAGGCTGTGGAGAGAGAGAGAGAAGGCTGGGGACAGAGAGAGAAGGCTGGGGGGAAAGAGAGAGAGAGACAGAAAAGGCTGGGGAGAGAGAGGGAGTGAAGGCTGGGGGGAGAGTGAGAGAGAGAGAGAAGGCTGGGGAGAGAGAGAGAGAGAGAGAAGGCTGGGGACAGAGAGAGAAGGCTGGGGAGAGAAAGAGAGAGAGAGAAAGAAGGCTGTGGAGAGAGAGAGAGAGAGAAGGCTGGGGACAGAGAGAGAGAGAGAGAGAGAAGGCTGGGGAGAGAGAGAAAGAGAGAGAGAAGGCTGGGGGGAGAGAGAAAGAGAGAGAAGGCTGGGGGGGAGAGAGAGAGAGAGAGAAGGCTGGGGGGAGAGAGAGAGAGAGAGAGAGAAGGCTGGGGAGAGAGAGAGAGAAGGCTGGGGACAGAGAGAGAAGGCTGGGGAGAGAGAGAGAGAGAGAGAAGGCTGGGGACAGAGAGAGAAGGCTGGGGAGAGAAAGAGAGAGAGAGAAAGAAGGCTGTGGAGAGAGAGAGAGAGAGAAGGCTGGGGACAGAGAGAGAGAGAGAGAGAGAAGGCTGGGGACAGAGAGAGAGAGAGAGAGAGAAGGCTGGGGAGAGAGAGAAAGAGAGAGAGAAGGCTGGGGGGAGAGAGAAAGAGAGAGAAGGCTGGGGGGGAGAGAGAGAGAGAGAGAAGGCTGGGGGGAGAGAGAGAGAGAGAGAGAGAGAAGGCTGGGGAGAGAGAGAGAGAAGGCTGGGGACAGAGAGAGAAGGCTGGGGAGAGAAAGAGAGAGAGAGAAAGAAGGCTGTGGAGAGAGAGAGAGAGAGAAGGCTGGGGACAGAGAGAGAGAGAGAGAGAGAAGGCTGGGGAGAGAGAGAAAGAGAGAGAGAAGGCTGGGGGAGAGAGAAAGAGAGAGAAGGCTGGGGGGAGAGAGAGAGAGAGAGAAGGCTGGGGGGAGAGAGAGAGAGAGAGAGAGAAGGCTGGGGAGAGAGAGAGAGAAGGCTGGGGACAGAGAGAGAAGGCTGGGGAGAGAAAGAGAGAGAGAGAAAGAAGGCTGTGGAGAGAGAGAGAGAAGGCTGGGGACAGAGAGAGAGAGAGAGAAGGCTGGGGAGAGAGAGAGAAGGCTGGGGAGAGAGAGAGAAGGCTGGGGAGAGAGAGAGAAGGCTGGGGAGAGAGAGAGAAGGCTGGAGAGAGAGAGAGAGAAGGCTGTGGAGAGAGAGAGAGAAGGCTGGAGACAGAGGGAGAGAGAGAAGGCTGGGGATGGAGAGAAAGAGAGAGACAAGGCTGGAGGGAGAGAGAAAGAGAGAGAAGGCGGGGGGAGAGAGAGAGAGAAGGCTGGGGGGAGAGAGAGAGATAGAAGGCTGGGGGTAGAGAGAGAGAGAGAGAGAGAGAGAGAAGGCTGGGGAATGTGTGAGAGAGAGAGAGAGAAGGCTGGGGAGAGAGAGAGAAGGCGGGGGGAGAGAGAGAGAATGAGAGAGAAGGTTGATGGGGGAGAGAGAGAGAGAAGGCTGATGGGAGAGAGAAGGCTGGGGGGAAAGAGAGAGAGAGACAGAAAAGGCTGGGGAGAGAGAGGGAGTGAAGGCTGGGGGGAGAGTGAGAGAGAGAGAGAAGGCTGGGGAGAGAGAGAGAAGGCTGGGGAGAGAAAGAGAGAGAGAGAAAGAAGGCTGTGGAGAGAGAGAGAGAGAGAAGGCTGGGGACAGAGAGAGAGAGAGAGAGAGAAGGCTGGGGAGAGAGAGAGAGAGAGAGAAGGCTGGGGGGAGAGAGAAAGAGAGAGAAGGCTGGGGGGGAGAGAGAGAGAGAGAGAAGGCTGGGGGGAGAGAGAGAGAGAGAGAGAG
Organism: Isurus oxyrinchus; assembly: GCA_026770705.1. NCBI lineage: Eukaryota > Metazoa > Chordata > Chondrichthyes > Lamniformes > Lamnidae > Isurus > Isurus oxyrinchus. The sequence continues at coordinate 146,703 of JANJGN010001368.1, read as the reverse complement.
AGAAGGCTGGGGAGAGAGAGAGAGAAGGCTGGGGACAGAGAGAGAAGGCTGGGGAGAGAAAGAGAGAGAGAGAAAGAAGGCTGTGGAGAGAGAGAGAGAGAGAAGGCTGGGGACAGAGAGAGAGAGAGAGAGAGAAGGCTGGGGAGAGAGAGAAAGAGAGAGAGAAGGCTGGGGGGAGAGAGAAAGAGAGAGAAGGCTGGGGAGTGTGAGAGAGAGAGAGAGAAAAGGCTGGGGGGAGAGAGAGAGAGAGAGAGAGAGAAGGCTGGGGAGAGAGAGAGAAGGCTGGGGGCAGAGAGAGAGAGAGAAGGCTGGGGAGAGAGAGAAAGAGAGAGAGAAGGCTGGGGGGAGAGAGAAAGAGAGAGAAGGCTGGAGGGAGAGAGAGTGAGAGAGAGAAGGCTGGGGGAGAGAGAGAGAGAGAGAGAAGGCTCGGGAGAGAGAGAGAGAGAGAAGGCTTGGGGTAGAGAGAGAGAGAGAGAGAGAGAAGGCTGGGGAGTGTGTGAGAGAGAGAGAGAGAAGGCTAGGGAGAGAGAGAGAGAGAGAAGGCTGGGGAGAGAGAGAGAGAGAGAGAAGGCTGGGGACAGAGAGAGAAGGCTGGGGAGAGAAAGAGAGAGAGAGAAAGAAGGCTGTGGAGAGAGAGAGAGAGAGAAGGCTGGGGACAGAGAGAGAGAGAGAGAGAGAAGGCTGGGGAGAGAGAGAAAGAGAGAGAGAAGGCTGGGGGGAGAGAGAAAGAGAGAGAAGGCTGGGGGGGAGAGAGAGAGAGAGAGAAGGCTGGGGGGAGAGAGAGAGAGAGAGAGAGAGAAGGCTGGGGAGAGAGAGCGAGAAGGCTGGGGACAGAGAGAGAAGGCTGGGGAGAGAAAGAGAGAGAGAGAAAGAAGGCTGTGGAGAGAGAGAGAGAGAAGGCTGGGGACAGAGAGAGAGAGAGAGAAGGCTGGGGAGAGAGAGAGAAGGCTGGGGAGAGAGAGAGAAGGCTGGGGAGAGAGAGAGAAGGCTGGAGAGAGAGAGAGAGAAGGCTGTGGAGAGAGAGAGAGAAGGCTGGAGACAGAGGGAGAGAGAGAAGGCTGGGGATGGAGAGAAAGAGAGAGACAAGGCTGGAGGGAGAGAGAAAGAGAGAGAAGGCGGGGGGAGAGAGAGAGAGAAGGCTGGGGGGAGAGAGAGAGATAGAAGGCTGGGGGTAGAGAGAGAGAGAGAGAGAGAGAGAAGGCTGGGGAATGTGTGAGAGAGAGAGAGAGAAGGCTGGGGAGAGAGAGAGAAGGCGGGGGGAGAGAGAGAGAATGAGAGAGAAGGTTGATGGGGGAGAGAGAGAGAGAAGGCTGATGGGAGAGAGAAGGCTGGGGGGAAAGAGAGAGAGAGACAGAAAAGGCTGGGGAGAGAGAGGGAGTGAAGGCTGGGGGGAGAGTGAGAGAGAGAGAGAAGGCTGGGGAGAGAGAGAGAGAGAGAGAAGGCTGGGGACAGAGAGAGAAGGCTGGGGAGAGAAAGAGAGAGAGAGAAAGAAGGCTGTGGAGAGAGAGAGAGAGAAGGCTGGGGACAGAGAGAGAGAGAGAGAGAGAAGGCTGGGGAGAGAGAGAGAGAGAGAGAAGGCTGGGGGGAGAGAGAAAGAGAGAGAAGGCTGGGGGGGAGAGAGAGAGAGAGAGAAGGCTGGGGGGAGAGAGAGAGAGAGAGAGAGAAGGCTGGGGAGAGAGAGAGAGAAGGCTGGGGACAGAGAGAGAAGGCTGGGGAGAGAAAGAGAGAGAGAGAAAGAAGGCTGTGGAGAGAGAGAGAGAGAGAAGGCTGGGGACAGAGAGAGAGAGAGAGAGAAGGCTGGGGAGAGAGAGAAAGAGAGAGAGAAGGCTGGGGGGAGAGAGAAAGAGAGAGAAGGCTGGGGAGTGTGAGAGAGAGAGAGAGAAAAGGCTGGGGGGAGAGAGAGAGAGAGAGAGAGAGAGAGAGAGAGAAGGCTGGGGAGAGAGAGAGAAGGCTGGGGGCAGAGAGAGAGAGAGAAGGCTGGGGAGAGAGAGAAAGAGAGAGAGAAGGCTGGGGGGAGAGAGAAAGAGAGAGAAGGCTGGAGGGAGAGAGAGTGAGAGAGAGAAGGCTGGGGGAGAGAGAGAGAGAGAGAGAAGGCTCGGGAGAGAGAGAGAGAGAGAAGGCTGGGGGTAGAGAGAGAGAGAGAGAGAGAAGGCTGGGGAGTGTGTGAGAGAGAGAGAGAGAAGGCTAGGGAGAGAGAGAGAGAGAGAAGGCTGGGGAGAGAGAGAAGGTGGGGGGAGAGAGAGAGAATGAGAGAGAAGGCTGATGGGGGAGAGAGAGAGAGAGAAGGCTGATGGAAGAGAGAAGGCTGGGGGGAAAGAGAGAGAGAGAGACAGAAAAGGCTGGGGAGAGAGAGGGAGTGAAGGCTGGGGGGAGAGTGAGAGAAGGCTGGGAAGAGTGAGAGAGAAGGCTGGGGAGAGCGAGAGAGAGAGAGAGAAGGCTGGGAAGAGAAAGAAAGAGAGAGAATGCTGGGAAGAGAGAAAGATAAGGCTGGGAAGAGAGAGAGGGCTGGGGAGAAAGAGAGAGAGAGAGAGAGAGAAGGCTGGGGAGAGAGAGGGAGTGAAGGCTGGGGGGAGAGTGAGAGAGAGAGAGAAGGCTGGGGAGAGAGAGAGAGAGTGTGAGAGAAGGCTGGGGCGAGAGAGAGAGTGAGAGAAGGCTGGGGAGAGAGAGAGAGAGAGTGAGAGAGAGAGAGAAGGCTGGAGAGAGAGAGAGTGAGAGAGAGAGAAGGCTGGGGAGAGAGAGTGAGAAGGCTGGAGAGAGAGAGTGAGAGAGAGAGGGAAAAGTCTGGGGAGAGAGAGAGAAGGCTGGGGAGAGAAAAGGCTGCAGGGAAAGAGAGAGAGACAGACAGAGAGAGAGAGAAAAGGCTGGGGAGAGAGTGAAGGCTGGAGAGAGAGAGAGAGAGAGAAGGCTGGGGCGAAAGAGAAAGTGAGAGAAGGCTGGGGAGAGAGTGAGAGAGAGAGAGAGAAGGCTGGAGAGAGCGAGAGAGAAGGCTGGGGACAGCGAGAGAGAGGGAGAAGGCTGGGAAGAGAAAGAAAGAGAGAGAATGCTGGGAAGAGAGAAAGATAAGGCTGGGAAGAGAGAGAGGGCTGGGGAGAAAGAGAGAGAGAGAGAAGGCTGGGGAGAGAGAGAGAGAAGGCTGGGGAGAGAGAGAGAGAGAGAAGGCTGGGGAGAGAGAGAGAGAGAAGGCTGGGGAGAGAGAGAAAAAAAGTGCTGAGGAGAGAGAGAGAAGGCAGGGGAGAGAGATAGAGAGTGAGAAGGCTGGGAGAGAGAGAGAGAAAAGGCTGGGGAGAGAGAGAGAGAAGGCTGGGGAGAAAGAGAGAGAGAGAGAAGGCTGAGGGGAGAGAGAAAGAGAGAGAAGGCTGGGGGGAGAGAGAGAGAGAAGGCTGGGGATAGCAAGAGAGAGAGAGAAAGAAGGCTGTGGAGAGAGAGAGAGAGTAAGAAAGCTGGAGAGAGAGAGAGAAGGCTGGAGAGAGAGAGAAGGCTGGAGAGAGAGAGAGAGAAAAAAAGGCTGGGGAGAGAGAGAGAGAAGGCAGGGGAGAGACAGAGAGAGAGAAAAGGCTAAGGAGAGAGAGAGTGAGAGACAGAGAAGGCTGGGGAGAGAGAGAGTGAGAAGGCTGGAGAAAGAGAGAGGGAAAAGGCTGGAGAGAGAGAGAAGGCTGGGGAGAGAGAAGGCTGGGGGGAGAGAGAGAGAGAGAAAAGGTTGGGGAGAGAGAGAGAAGGCTCGGAGGGGGGCAGAGAGGGAGAGAGAGAGAGAGTGAGAGAATGTGAAAGAAGGCTGGGGCGAGAGACAGAGAGAGAAGGCTGGGGAGAGAGAGAGAGAGAGTGAGAGAGAAGGCTGGGGAGAGAGAGTGAGAAGGCTGGAGAGAGAGTGTAAGAGAGAGTGAGAAGGGTGGGGATAGAGAGAGTGAGAGAGAGAGAAGTCTGAGGAGAGAGAGAGAGAAGGCTGGGGAGAGAGAGAGAGGGTAGGCTGGGGAGAGAGAGAGAGAGGGAAAGCTGGGGAGAGAGAGAGAGAATGCTGGGAAGAGAGAAAGAGAAGGCTGGGGAAAAGAGAGAGAGAGAGAAAGAAGGCTGTGTAGAGAGAGAGAGAGAGAAGGCTGATGGGAGAGAGAGAGAGAGAAGGCTGATGGGAGAGAGAAGGCTGGGGGGAAAGAGAGAGAGTGAGAGAGAGAGAGAAGGCTGGGGAGAGCGAGAGAGAGAGAGAATGCTGGGAAGAAAGAGAGAGAGAGAGAGAAGGCTGGGGAGAGAGAGAGAGAGAAGGCAGGGGAGAGAGAGAGAGAGAAAAGGCTGGGGGGAGAGAGAGAGAGAGAAGGCTGGGGGGAGAGAGAGAGAGAGAGAGAGTGAGAGAAGGCTGGGGAGAGAAAGAGTGAGAAGGCTAGAGAGAGAGAGTGAGAGAGAGAGGGAAAAGTCTGGGGAGACAGAGAAATCTGGGGAGAGAAAAGGCTGGGGGGAGAGAGAGAGAGAGACAGAGAGAGAGAGAAAAGGCTGGGGAGAGAGAATGAAGGCTGGGGAGAGAGAGAGAGTGAGAGAAGGCTGGGACGAAAGAGAGTGAGAGAAGGCTGGGGAGAGAGAGATTGAGAGAGAGAAGGCTGGGGAGAGAGAGTGAGAGAGAGAGAGAAGGCTGGGGAGAGAGAGAGTGAGAGAGAGAGAGAAGGCTGGGGGGAGAGAGAGAGAATGAGAGAGAGAGAGAAGGCTTGAGAGAGAGAGAGTGAGAGAGAGAGAGAAGGCTGGGGGGAGAGAGAGAGAATGAGAGAGAGAGAGAAGGCTTGAGAGAGAGAGAGTGAGAGAGACAGAAGGCTGGGAGAGAGAAGGCTGGGGGGAAAGAGAGAGAGTGAGAGCGAGAGAGAAGGCGGGAGAGAGAGAGTGATAGAGGGAGAAGGCTGGGGAGAGAGAGAGAGAGAATGAGAGAGAGAGAGAAGGCTGGGGAGAGAGAGAGAGAGAGAGAGAGAGAGTAGGCTGATGGGAGAGAGAAGGCTGGGGGGAAAGAGAGAGAGAATGAGAGAGAGAGAGAAGGCTGGGGAGAGAGAGTGTGAGAAGGCTGGGGAGAGAAAAGGCTGGGGGGAGAGAGAGAGAGACAGAGAGAGAGATAGAAAAGGCTGGGAAGAGAGAGAGTGAAGGCTGGGGAGAGAGAGCGAGAGAGAGAGAGAGAAGGCTGGGGAGAGCGAGAGAGAAAGCTGGGGAGAGCGAGAGAGAGAGAGAGAAGGCTGGGAAGAGAAAGAAAGAGAGAGAATGCTGGGAAGAGAGAAAGAAAAGGCTGGGAAGAGAGCGAGGGCTGGGGAGAAAGTGAGAGAGAGACAGAAGGCTGGGGAGAGAGAGAGAGAAGGCTTGGGAGAGAGAGAGAGAGAGAGAAGGCTGGGGAGAGAGAGAGAGAGAAAAGGCTGGGGAGAGAGAGAGAGAAGGCTGGGGAGAGAGAGAGAGAAGGCTGGCGAGGGAGAGAAAGAGAGCGAGAAGGCTGGGGGGAGAGAGAAAGAGAGAAGACAGGGGGGAGAGAGAGAAGGCTGGGGGGGGGGGGGGAGAGAGAGAGAGAGAGAAGGAGAAGGCTGGGGAGAGAGAGAGAGAGAGAGATGGCTGGAGGTAGAGAGAGAGAGAAGGCTGGGGGGAGAGAGAGAGAATGAGAGAGAGAGAGAAGGCTTGAGAGAGAGAGAGTGAGAGAGAGAAGGCTGGGGAGAGTGAGAGAGAGAGAAGGCTGGGAGAGAGAAGGCTGGGGGGAAAGACAGAGTGAGAGCGAGAGAGAAGGCTGGAGAGAGAGAGTGATAGAGAGAGAAGGCTGGGGAGAGAGAGAGAATGAGAGAGAGAAGGCTGGAGAGAGAGAGTGTGAGAGAGAGAGAAGGCTGGGGAGAGAGAGAGTGAGAGAGAGAGAGAAGGTTGGGGAGACCGAGAGAGAGAGAGAAGGCTGGGAAGAGAGAGAGAGAGAGAGAAGGCTGATGGGAGAGAGAAGGCTGGGGGGAAAGAGAGAGAATGAGAGAGAGAGAAGGCTGGAGAGAGAGAGAGTGAGAGAGAGAGAAGGCTGGGGAGAGAGAGAGTGAGAAGGCTGGGGAGAGAAAAGGCTGGGGGGAGAGAGAGAGAGAGACAGAGAGAGAGATAGAAAAGGCTGGGAAGAGAGAGAGTGAAGGCTGGGGAGGGAGAGCGAGAGAGAGAGAGAGAAGGCTGGGGAGAGCGAGAGAGAAAGCTGGGGAGAGCGAGAGAGAGAGAGAGAAGGCTGGGAAGAGAAAGAAAGAGAGAGAATGCTGGGAAGAGAGAAAGAAAAGGCTGGGAAGAGAGCGAGGGCTGGGGAGAAAGTGAGAGAGAGAGAGAAGGCTGGGGAGAGAGAGAGAGAAGGCTTGGGAGAGAGAGAGAGAGAAGGCTGGGAAGAGAGAGAGAAGGCTGGGGAGAGAGAGAAAAAAAAGGCTGGGGAGAGAGAGAGAGAAGGCAGGGGAGAGAGATAGAGAGTGAGAAGGCTGGGGAGAGAGAGAGAGAGAAAAGGCTGGGGAGAGAGAGAGAGAAGGCTGGGGAGAGAGAGAGAGAAGGCTGGCGAGGGAGAGAAAGAGAGCGAGAAGGCTGGGGGGAGAGAGAAAGAGAGAGAAGGCAGGGGGGAGAGAGAGAGAAGGCTGTGGGGGGGGGAGAGAGAGAGAGAGAGAAGGAGAAGGCTGGGGAGAGAGAGAGAGAGAGAGATGGCTGGAGGTAGAGAGAGAGAGAAGGCTGGGGGGAGAGAGAAAGAATGAGAGAGAGAGAGAAGGCTTGAGAGAGAGAGAGTGAGAGAGAGAGAAGGCTGCGGAGAGTGAGAGAGAGAGAAGGCTGGGAGAGAGAAGGCTGGGGGGAAAGAGAGAGAGTGAGAGAGAGAGAGAAGGCTGGAGAGAGAGAGTGATAGAGAGAGAAGGCTGGGGAGAGAGAGACAGAATGAGAGAGAGAAGGCTGGAGAGAGAGAGTGTGAGAGAGAGAGAAGGCTGGGGAGAGAGAGAGTGAGAGAGAGAGAGAAGGTTGGGGAGAGCGAGAGAGAGAGAGAAGGCTGGGAAGAGAGAGAGAGAGAGAGAAGGCTGATGGGAGAGAGAAGGCTGGGGGGAAAGAGAGAGAGAATGAGAGAGAGAGAGAAGGCTGGAGAGAGAGAGTGTGAGGCTGGGAAGAAAGAGAGAGAGAGAAGGCTGGGGAAAAGAGAGAGAGAGAGTGCAAAGGGGAGAGAGAAGACTGGGGAGAGCAAGAGAGAGAGAAAGAAGGCTGTGGAGAGAGAGAGAGAAGGCTGGGGACAGAGAGAGAGAGAGTGAGAAAGCTGGGGGGAGAGAGAGAGAAGGCTGATGGGAGAGAGAAGGCTGGGAGGAAAGAGAGAGAATGAGAGAGAGAGAAGGCTGGAGAGAGAGAGAGTGAGAGAGTGAGAAGGCTGGGGAGAGAAAAGGCTGGGGGGAGAGAGAGAGAGAGACAGAGAGAGAGATAGAAAAGGCTGGGAAGAGAGAGAGTGAAGGCTGGGGAGGGAGAGCGAGAGAGAGAGAGAGAAGGCTGGGGAGAGCGAGAGAGAAAGCTGGGGAGAGCGAGAGAGAGAGAGAGAAGGCTGGGAAGAGAAAGAAAGAGAGAGAATGCTGGGAAGAGAGAAAGAAAAGGCTGGGAAGAGAGCGAGGGCTGGGGAGAAAGTGAGAGAGAGAGAGAAGGCTGGGGAGAGAGAGAGAGAAGGCTTGGGAGAGAGAGAGAGAGAGAAGGCTGGGAAGAGAGAGAGAAGGCTGGGGAGAGAGAGAAAAAAAAGGCTGGGGAGAGAGAGAGAGAAGGCAGGGGAGAGAGATAGAGAGTGAGAAGGCTGGGGAGAGAGAGAGAGAGAAAAGGCTGGGGAGAGAGAGAGAGAAGGCTGGGGAGAGAGAGAGAGAAGGCTGGCGAGGGAGAGAAAGAGAGCGAGAAGGCTGGGGGGAGAGAGAAAGAGAGAGAAGGCAGGGGGGAGAGAGAGAGAAGGCTGGGGGGGGGAGAGAGAGAGAGAGAGAGAGAAGGAGAAGGCTGGGGAGAGAGAGAGAGAGATGGCTGGAGGTAGAGAGAGAGAGAAGGCTGGGGGGAGAGAGAGAGAATGAGAGAGAGAGAGAAGGCTTGAGAGAGAGAGAGTGAGAGAGAGAGAAGGCTGGGAGAGAGAAGGCTGGGGGGAAAGAGAGAGAGTGAGAGCGAGAGAGAAGGCTGGAGAGAGAGAGTGATAGAGAGAGAAGGCTGGGGAGAGAGAGAGAGAAGGCTTGGGAGAGAGAGAGAGAGAGAGAAGGCTGGGGAGAGAGAGAAAAAAAGGCTGGGGAGAGAGAGAGAGAAGGCTGGGGAGAGAGAGAGAGAAGGCTGGCGTGGGAGAGAAAGAGAGCGAGAAGGCTGGGGGGAGAGAGAAAGAGAGAGAAGGCAGGGGGGAGAGAGAGAGAAGGCTGGGGGGGGGAGAGAGAGAGAGAGAGAGAGAAGGAGAAGGCTGGGGAGAGAGAGAGAGAGAGAGATGGCTGGAGGTAGAGAGAGAGAGAAGGCTGGGGGGAGAGAGAGAGAATGAGAGAGAGAGAGAAGGCTTGAGAGAGAGAGAGTGAGAGAGAGAGAAGGCTGGGAGAGAGAAGGCTGGGGGGAAAGAGAGAGAGTGAGAGCGAGAGAGAAGGCTGGAGAGAGAGAGTGATAGAGAGAGAAGGCTGGGGAGAGAGAGAGAGAATGAGAGAGAGAAGGCTGGAGAGAGAGAGTGTGAGAGAGAGAGAAGGCTGGGGGGAGAGAGAGTGAGAGAGAGAGAGAAGGCTGGGGAGAGCGAGAGAGAGAGAGAAGGCTGGGAAGAGAGAGAGAGAGAGAGAAGGCTGATGGGAGAGAGAAGGCTGGGGGGAAAGAGAGAATGAGAGAGAGAGAGAGAGAAGGCTGGAGAGAGAGAGTGTGAGGCTGGGAAGAAAGAGAGAGAGAGATGGCTGGGGAAAAGAGAGAGAGAGAGTGCAAACGGGAGAGAGAAGGCTGGGGAGAGCAAGAGAGAGAGAAAGAAGGCTGTGGAGAGAGAGAGAAGGCTGGGGACAGAGAGAGAGAGTGAGAAAGCTGGGGGGAGAGAGAAGGCTGGGGGGAAAGAGAGAGAATGAGAGAGAGAGAGAAGGCTGGAGAGAGAGAGAGTGAGAGAGAGAGAAGGCTGGGGAGAGAGTGAGTGAGAAGGCTGGGGAGAGAAAAGGCTGGGGGGAGAGAGAGAGAGAGACAGAGAGAGAGATAGAAAAGGCTGGGAAGAGAGAGAGTGAAGGCTGGGGAGGGAGAGCGAGAGAGAGAGAGAGAAGGCTGGGGAGAGCGAGAGAGAAAGCTGGGGAGAGCGAGAGAGAGAGAGAGAAGGCTGAGAAGAGAAAGAAAGAGAGAGAATGCTGGGAAGAGAGAAAGAAAAGGCTGGGAAGAGAGCGAGGGCTGGGGAGAAAGTGAGAGAGAGAGAGAAGGCTGGGGAGAGAGAGAGAGAAGGCTTGGGAGAGAGAGAGAGAGAAGGCTGGGAAGAGAGAGAGAAGGCTGGGGAGAGAGAGAAAAAAAAGGCTGGGGAGAGAGAGAGAGAAGGCAGGGGAGAGAGATAGAGAGTGAGAAGGCTGGGGAGAGAGAGAGAGAGAAAAGGCTGGGGAGAGAGAGAGAGAAGGCTGGGGAGAGAGAGAGAGAAGGCTGGCGAGGGAGAGAAAGAGAGCGAGAAGGCTGGGGGGGAGAGAGAAAGAGAGAGAAGGCAGGGGGGAGAGAGAGAGAAGGCTGTGGGGGGGAGAGAGAGAGAGAGAGAGAAGGAGAAGGCTGGGGAGAGAGAGAGAGAGAGAGAGATGGCTGGAGGTAGAGAGAGAGAGAAGGCTGGGGAGAGAGAGAGAGAGAGAGATGGCTGGAGGTAGAGAGAGAGAGAAGGCTTGAGAGAGAGAGAGTGAGAGAGAGAGAAGGCTGGGAGAGAGAAGGCTGGGGGGAAAGAGAGAGAGTGAGAGCGAGAGAGAAGGCTGGAGAGAGAGAGTGATAGAGAGAGAAGGCTGGGGTGAGAGAGAGAGAATGAGAGAGAGAAGGCTGGGGAGAGAGAGAGTGAGAGAGAGAGAGAAGGTTGGGGAGAGCGAGAGAGAGAGAGAGAAGGCTGGGAAGAGAGAGAGAGAGAAGGCTGATGGGAGAGAGAAGGCTGGGGGGAAAGAGAGAGAGAATGAGAGAGAGAGAGAAGGCTGGAGAGAGAGAGTGTGAGGCTGGGAAGAAAGAGAGAGAGAGAGAAGGCTGGGGAAAAGAGAGAGAGAGTGCAAACGGGAGAGAGAAGGCTGGGGAGAGCAAGAGAGAGAGAAAGAAGGCTGTGGAGAGAGAGAGAGAAGGCTGGGGACAGAGAGAGAGAGAGTGAGAAAGCTGGGGGGAGAGAGAGAGAAGGCTGATGGGAGAGAGAAGGCTGGGGGGAAAGAGAGAGAGTGAGAGCGAGAGAGAAGGCTGGAGAGAGAGAGAGAGAATGAGAGAGAGAGAGAAGGCTGATGGGAGAGAGAAGGCTGGGGGGAAAGAGAGAGAGTGAGAGCGAGAGAGAAGGCTGGAGAGAGAGCGAGTGATAGAGAGAGAAGGCTGGGGAGAGAGAGAGAGAATGAGAGAGAGAGAGAAGGCTGATGGGAGAGAGAAGGCTGGGGGGAAAGAGAGAGAGAGAGAAGGCTGGGGAGAGCGAGAGAGAGAGAAGGCTGGGGAGAGCGAGAGAGAGAGAGAGAGAAGGCTGGGGGGAAAGAGAGAGAGTGAGAGAGAGAGAGAAGGCTGGAGAGAGAGAGAGAGTGAGAGAGAGAGAAGGCTGGGGAGAGAGAGAATGAGAGAGAGAGAGAGAAGGCTGGGAAGAGAGAGAGAGAAGGCTGGGAAGAGAGAGAGAGAGAGAGAATGCTGGGTAGAGAGAAAGAGAAGGCTGGGAAGAAAGAGAGTGAGAGAGAGAGATGGCTGGGGAGAAGAGAGAGAGAGTGCAAACGGGAGAGAGAAGGCTGGGGAGAGCAAGAGAGAGAGAGAGAAAGAAGGCTGTGGAGAGACAGAGAAAGAAGGCTGGGGACAGAGAGAGAGAGTGAGAAAGCTGGGGAGAGCGAGAGAGAGAGAGAGAAGGCTGGGGCGAGAGAGAGAGTGAGAGATGGCTGGGGAGAGAGAGAGAGAGGTCTGGGGAGAGAGAGAGAGAGAGAGAAAGCTGGGGAGGGAGAGAGAGACAGTGAGAAGGCTGGGAAGAGAAAGAAAGAGAGAGAATGCCGGGAAGAGAGAAAGAAAAGGCTGGGAAGAGAGAGAGGGCTGGGGAGAAAGTGAGAGAGAGAGAGAAGGCTGGGGAGAGAGAGAGAGAAGGCTTGGGAGAGAGAGAGAGAGAAGGCTGGGAAGAGAGAGAGAAGGCTGGGGAGAGAGAGAAAAAAAAGGCTGGGGAGAGAGAGAGAGAAGGCAGGGGAGAGAGATAGAGAGTGAGAAGGCTGGGGGGAGAGAGAGAGAGAAAAGGCTGGGGAGAGAGAGAGAGAAGGCTGGGGAGAGAGAGAGAGAGAAGGCTGGCGAGGGAGAGAAAGAGAGCGATAAGGCTGGGGGGAGAGAGAAAGAGAGAGAAGGCGGGGGGAGAGAGAGAGAAGGCTGGGGGGGAGAGAAAGAGAGAGAGGGAGAAGGCTGGGGAGTGAGAGAGAGAGAGAGATGGCTTGGGGTAGAGAGAGAGAGAAGGCTGGGGGGGAGAGAGAGAGAATGAGAGAGAGAGAGAAGGCTTGAGAGAGAGAGAGTGAGAGAGAGAGAAGGCTGGGAGAGAGAAGGCTGGTGGGAAAGAGAGAGAGTGAGAGCGAGAGAGAAGGCTGGAGAGAGAGAGTGATAGAGAGAGAAGGCTGGGGAGAGAGAGAGTGAGAGAGAGAGAGAAGGCTGGGGAGAGCGAGAGAGAGAGAGAAGGCTGGGAAGAGAGAGAGAGAGAGAGAGAGAGAGAGAGAGAAGGCTGATGGGAGAGAGAAGGCTGGGGGGAAAGAGAGAGAGAATGAGAGAGAGAGAGAAGGCTGGGGAGAGAGAGAGTGAGAAGGCTGGAGAGAGAGAGTGAGAGAGAGAGGGAAAAGTCTGGGGAGAGAGAGAGAAGGCTGGGGAGAGAAAAGGCTGGGGGGAGAGAGAGAGAGAGACAGAGAGAGAGATAGAAAAGGCTGGGAAGAGAGAGAGTGAAGGCTGGGGAGAGAGAGCGAGAGAGAGAGAAGGCTGGGGAGAGCGAGAGAGAAAGCTGGGGAGAGCGAGAGAGAGAGACAGAGAAGGATGGGAAGAGACAGAAAGAGAGAGAATGCTGGGAAGAGTAAAAGAAAAGGCTGGGAAGAGAGCGAGGGCTGGGGAGAAAGGGAGAGAGAGAGAGAAGGCTGGGGAGAGAGAGAGAGAAGGCTTGGGAGAGAGAGAGAGAGAGAAGGCTGGGAAGAGAGAGAGAAGGCTGGGAAGAGAGAGAGAAAAAAAGGCCGGGGAGAGAGAGAGAGAGAAGGCAGGGGAGAGAGATAGAGAGTGAGAAGGCTGGGGAGAGAGAGAGAGAGAAAATGCTGGGGAGAGAGAGAGAGAAGGCTGGGGAGAGAGAGAGAGAGAAGGCTGGCGAGGGAGAGAAAGAGAGCGAGAAGGCTGGGGGAGAGAGAAAGAGAGAGAAGGCAGGGGGGAGAGAGAGAGAAGGCTGGGGGGGAAGAGAGAGAGAGAGAGGGAGAAGGCTGGGGGTAGAGAGAGAGAGAAGGCTGGGGGGAGAGAGAGAGAATGAGAGAGAGAGAGAAGGCTTGAGAGAGAGAGAGTGAGAGAGAGAGAAGGCTGGGGAGAGAGAGAGTGAGAGAGAGAGAGAAGGCTGGGGAGAGAGAGAAAAAAAGGCTGGGGAGAGAGAGAAGGCAGGGGAGAGAGATAGAGAGTGAGAAGGCTGGGGAGAGAGAGAGAGAAAAGGCTGGGGAGAGAGAGAGAGAAGGCTGGGGAGAGAGAGAGAGAGAAGGCTGGCGAGGGAGAGAAAGAGAGCGAGAAGGCTGGGGGGAGAGAGAAAGAGAGAGAAGGCAGGGGGGAGAGAGAGAGAAGGCTGGGGGGGGGGGAGAGAGAGAGAGAGAGAGAAGGCTGGGGGTAGAGAGAGAGAGAAGGCTGGGGGGAGAGAGAGAGAATGAGAGAGAGAGAGAAGGCTTGAGAGAGAGAGAGTGAGAGAGAGAGAAGGCTGGGGAGAGAGAGAGAGAGAGAGAAGGCTGGGAGAGAGAAGGCTGGGGGGGAAAGAGAGAGAGTGAGAGCGAGAGAGAAGGCTGGAGAGAGAGAGAGTGATAGAGAGAGAAGGCTGGGGAGAGAGAGAGAGAATGAGAGAGAGAGAGAAGGCTGGAGAGAGAGTGTGAGAGAGAGAGAAGGCCGGGGAGAGAGAGAGTGAGAGAGAGAGAGAAGGCTGGGGAGAGCGAGAGAGAGAGAGAAGGCTGGCGAGGGAGAGAAAGAGAGCGATAAGGCTGGGGGGAGAGAGAAAGAGAGAGAAGGCGGGGGGAGAGAGAGAGAAGGCTGGGGGGGAGAGAAAGAGAGAGAGGGAGAAGGCTGGGGAGTGAGAGAGAGAGAGAGATGGCTTGGGGTAGAGAGAGAGAGAAGGCTGGGGGGGAGAGAGAGAGAATGAGAGAGAGAGAGAAGGCTTGAGAGAGAGAGAGTGAGAGAGAGAGAAGGCTGGGAGAGAGAAGGCTGGGGGGAAAGAGAGAGAGTGAGAGCGAGAGAGAAGGCTGGAGAGAGAGAGTGATAGAGAGAGAAGGCTGGGGAGAGAGAGAGTGAGAGAGAGAGAGAAGGCTGGGGAGAGCGAGAGAGAGAGAGAAGGCTGGGAAGAGAGAGAGAGAGAGAGAGAGAGAGAGAAGGCTGATGGGAGAGAGAAGGCTGGGGGGAAAGAGAGAGAGAATGAGAGAGAGAGAGAAGGCTGGGGAGAGAGAGAGTGAGAAGGCTGGAGAGAGAGAGTGAGAGAGAGAGGGAAAAGTCTGGGGAGAGAGAGAGAAGGCTGGGGAGAGAAAAGGCTGGGGGGAGAGAGAGAGAGAGACAGAGAGAGAGATAGAAAAGGCTGGGAAGAGAGAGAGTGAAGGCTGGGGAGAGAGAGCGAGAGAGAGAGAAGGCTGGGGAGAGCGAGAGAGAAAGCTGGGGAGAGCGAGAGAGAGAGACAGAGAAGGATGGGAAGAGACAGAAAGAGAGAGAATGCTGGGAAGAGTAAAAGAAAAGGCTGGGAAGAGAGCGAGGGCTGGGGAGAAAGGGAGAGAGAGAGAGAAGGCTGGGGAGAGAGAGAGAGAAGGCTTGGGAGAGAGAGAGAGAGAAGGCTGGGAAGAGAGAGAGAAGGCTGGGAAGAGAGAGAGAAAAAAAGGCCGGGGAGAGAGAGAGAGAGAAGGCAGGGGAGAGAGATAGAGAGTGAGAAGGCTGGGGAGAGAGAGAGAGAGAAAATGCTGGGGAGAGAGAGAGAGAAGGCTGGGGAGAGAGAGAGAGAGAAGGCTGGCGAGGGAGAGAAAGAGAGCGAGAAGGCTGGGGGGAGAGAGAAAGAGAGAGAAGGCAGGGGGGAGAGAGAGAGAAGGCTGGGGGGGAAGAGAGAGAGAGAGAGGGAGAAGGCTGGGGGTAGAGAGAGAGAGAAGGCTGGGGGGAGAGAGAGAGAATGAGAGAGAGAGAGAAGGCTTGAGAGAGAGAGAGTGAGAGAGAGAGAGAAGGCTGGGGAGAGAGAGAAAAAAAGGCTGGGGAGAGAGAGAAGGCAGGGGAGAGAGATAGAGAGTGAGAAGGCTGGGGAGAGAGAGAGAGAAAAGGCTGGGGAGAGAGAGAGAGAAGGCTGGGGAGAGAGAGAGAGAGAAGGCTGGCGAGGGAGAGAAAGAGAGCGAGAAGGCTAGGGGGAGAGAGAAAGAGAGAGAAGGCAGGGGGGAGAGAGAGAGAAGGCTGGGGGGGGGGGGGAGAGAGAGAGAGAGAGAGAAGGCTGGGGAGAGAGAGAGAGAGAGAGATGGCTGGGGGTAGAGAGAGAGAGAAGGCTGGGGGGAGAGAGAGAGAATGGGAGAGAGAGAGAAGGCTTGAGAGAGAGAGAGTGAGAGAGAGAGAAGGCTGGGGAGAGAGAGAGAGAGAGAGAAGGCTGGGAGAGAGAAGGCTGGGGGGGAAAGAGAGAGAGTGAGAGCGAGAGAGAAGGCTGGAGAGAGAGAGAGTGATAGAGAGAGAAGGCTGGGGAGAGAGAGAGAGAATGAGAGAGAGAGAGAAGGCTGGAGAGAGAGTGTGAGAGAGAGAGAAGGCCGGGGAGAGAGAGAGTGAGAGAGAGAGAGAAGGCTGGGGAGAGCGAGAGAGAGAGAGAAGGCTGGGAAGAGAGAGAGAGAGAGAGAGAAGGCTGATGAGAGAGAGAAGGCTGGAGAGAGAGAGTGTGAGGCTGGGAAGAAAGAGAGAGAGAGAGAAGGCTGGGGAAAAGAGAGAGAGAGTGCAAACGGGAGAGAGAAGGCTGGGGAGAGTGAGAGAGAGAGAGAAGGCTGGGAAGAGAGAGAGAGAAGGCTGGGGAGAGAGAGAAAGAGAGAGAATGCTGTGTAGAGAGAAAGAGAAGGCTGGGAAGAAAGAGAGAGAGAGAGAGAAGGCTGGGGACAGAGAGAGAGAGAGAGTGAGAAAGCTGGGGAGAGAGAGAGAGAAGGCTGGGGAGAGAGAGAGAAAAGGCTGGGGGGAGAGAGAGAGAGAGAAGGCTGGGGAGAGAAAGAGAGAGAGAGAGTGAGCGAAGGCTGGGGGGAGAGAGAGTGAGAAGGCTGGAGAGAGAGAGTGAGAGAGAGAGGGAAAAGTCTGGGGGGACAGAGAAATCTGGGGAGAGAAAAGGCTGGGGGGAGAGAGAGAGAGAGACAGAGAGAGAGAGAGAAAAGGCTGGGGAGAGAGAATGAAGGCTGGGGAGAGAGAGCGAGAGAGTGAGAGAAGGCTGGGGAGAGAGAGATTGAGAGAGAGAGAGAAGGCTGGGGAGAGAGAGAGTGAGAGAGAGAGAGAAGGCTGGGGAGAGAGAGAGTGAGAGAGAGAGAGAAGGCTGGGGAGAGCGAGAGAGAGAGAGAAGGCTGTGAAGAGAGAGAAAGAGAGAGAATGCTGGGAAGAGAGAAAGAGAAGGCTGGGAAGAAAGAGAGAGAGAGAGAGAGAAGGCTGGGGAGAGAGAGAGTGAGAGAGAGAGAGAAGGCTGGGGAAAAGAGAGAGAGAGAGTGCAAACGGGAGAGAGAAGGCTGGGGAGAGCAAGAGAGAGAGAGAGAAAGAAGGCTGTGGAGAGAGAGAGAGAGAGAAGGCTGGGGAGAGCAAGAGAGAGAGAGAAGGCTGGGGACAGAGAGAGAGAGAGAGTGAGAAAGCTGGGGGGAGAGAGAGAGAAGGCTGATGGGAGAGAGAAGGCTGGGGGGAAAGAGAGAGAGAATGAGAGAGAGAGAGAAGGCTGGGGAGAGAGAGAGTGAGAAGGCTGGAGAGAGAGAGTGAGAGAGAGAGGGAAAAGTCTGGGGAGAGAGAGAGAGAAGGCTGGGGAGAGAAAAGGCTGGGGGGAGAGAGAGAGAGAGAGACAGAGAGAGAGAGAAAAGGCTGGGAAGAGAGAGAGTGAAGGCTGGGGAGAGAGAGCGAGAGAGAGAGAGAAAAGGCTGGGGACAGAGAGAGAGAGAGTGAGAAAGCTGGGGAGAGAGAGAGAGAAGGCTGATGGGAGAGAGAAAAAAAGGCTGGGAGAGAGAGAGAGAAGGCTGGGGAGAGAGAGAGGGCAGGGGGGAGAGAGAGAATGAGAGAGAAGGCTGATGGGGAGAGAGCGAGAAGGCTGATGGGAGAGAGAAGGCTGGGGGGAAAGAGAGAGAGTGAGAGAGAGAGAAAAGGCTGGAGAGAGAGAGAGAGAAGAATGGGGAGAGAGAGAGTGAGAGAGAGAGAGAAGGCTGGGAAGAGAGAGAGAGAGAGAGAAAGAGAAGGCTGGGGAGAAGAGAGAGAGAGTGCAAACGGGAGAGAGAAGGCTGGGGAGAGCAAGAGAGAGAGAGAGAGAAGGCTGGGGAGAGAGAGAGAGAGAGAAGGCTGGGGAGAGCAAGAGAGAGAGAAAAGGCTGGGAAGAGAGAGAGAGAGAGAGAGAGAGAGAAGGCTGATGGGAGAGAGAAGGCTGGGGGGAAAGAGAGAGAGAATGAGAGAGAGAGAGAAGGCTGGGGAGAGAGAGAGTGAGAAGGCTGGAGAGAGAGAGTGAGAGAGAGAGGGAAAAGTCTGGGGAGAGAGAGAGAGAAGGCTGGGGAGAGAAAAGGCTGGGGGGAGAGAGAGAGAGAGACAGAGAGAGAGAGAAAAGGCTGGGAAGAGAGAGAGTGAAGGCTGGGGAGAGAGAGCGAGAGAGAGAGAGAAAAGGCTGGGGACAGAGAGAGAGAGAGTGAGAAAGCTGGGGAGAGAGAGAGAAGGCTGATGGGAGAGAGAAAAAAAGGCTGGGAGAGAGAGAGAGAAGGCTGGGGAGAGAGAGAGGGCAGGGGGGAGAGAGAGAATGAGAGAGAAGGCTGATGGGGAGAGAGAAGGCTGGGGGGAAAGAGAGAGAGTGAGAGAGAGAGAAAAGGCTGGAGAGAGAGAGAGAGAAGAATGGGGAGAGAGAGAGTGAGAGAGAGAGAGAAGGCTGGGAAGAGAGAGAGAGAGAGAGAAAGAGAAGGCTGGGGAGAAGAGAGAGAGAGTGCAAACGGGAGAGAGAAGGCTGGGGAGAGCAAGAGAGAGAGAGAGAGAGAGAAGGCTGGGGAGAAGAGAGAGAGAGTGCAAACGGGAGAGAGAAGGCTGGGGAGAGCAAGAGAGAGAAAGAAGGCTGTGGAGAGAGGGAGAGAGAGAGTGAGAAAGCTGGGGAGAGAGAGAGAGAAGGCTGGAGAGTGAGAGAGAGAAGGCTAGGGAGAGAGAGAGAGAGAGAGAAGGCTGGGGAGAGAAAGAGAGAGTAGGCTGGGGAGAGAGAGAGAGAGAGGAAAAAAAGGCTGGAGAGAGAAGGCAGGGGAGACAGAGAGAGAGAGAAAAGGCTGGGGAGAGAGAGAAGAGAAGGCTGCGGAGAGAAAGAGGGAGAGAGTGAGAGAAGGCTGGGACGAGAGAGAGAGAGAGTGAGAGAGAAGGCTGGGGAGAGAGAGAGTGAGAAGGCTGGAGAGAAAGTGAGAGAGAGAGGGAAAAGTCTGGATAGAGAGAGAAGGCTGTGGAGAGAGAGAAGAGAAGGCAGCGGAGAGAAAGAGGGAGAGAGTGAGAGAAGGCTGGGGCGAGAGAGAGAGAGAGTGAGAGAGAAGGCTGGGGAGAGAGAGAGAGTGAGAAGGCTGGAGAGAAAGTGAGAGAGAGAGGGAAAAGTCTGGAGAGAG
This sequence comes from Isurus oxyrinchus, assembly GCA_026770705.1. Classification (NCBI taxonomy): domain Eukaryota; kingdom Metazoa; phylum Chordata; class Chondrichthyes; order Lamniformes; family Lamnidae; genus Isurus; species Isurus oxyrinchus. The sequence continues at coordinate 128,614 of JANJGN010001368.1, read as the reverse complement.
AGAGAAGGCTGTGGAGAGAGAAGGCTGGGAGGAGAGAGATAGAGAGAGAAAAGGTTGGGGAGAGAGAGAGAGTGAAGTTTGGGGAGAGAGAGAGAAGGCTCGGGGGGTGGAGAGAGGGAGAGAGGGAGAGAGAGAATGTGTGAAAGAAGGCTGGGGCGAGAGAGAGAGTGAGAGACGGCTGGGGAGAGAGAGAGTTAGAGAGAGAGAAGGCTGGAGAGAGAGGGAGTGTGAGAGAGAGAAGGCTGTGGAGAGAGAGAGTGAGAAGGCTGAAGAGAGAGAGTGAGAGAGAGAGGGAAAATTCTGGGGAGAGAGAGAGAGAGAAGCCTGGGGAGAGAAAAGGCTGGGGGGAGGGAGAGAGAGAGAGACAGAAAGAGAGACAGAAAACGCTGGGGAGAGAGAGACAGAAGGCTGGGGGGGGGGGGCGGAGAGAGAGTGAGAGAAGACTGGGGAGAGAAAAGGCTGGGAGGAGAGTGAGAGAGAGAGAAAAGGTTGGGGAGAGAGAATGAAGTTTGGGGAGAGAGAGAGAAGGCTCGGGGGGGGGGGGGAGAGAGGGAGAGAGAGACAGAGAGAATGTGTGAAAGAAGGCTGGGGCGAGAGAGAGAGTGAGAGATGGCTGGGGAGAGAGAGAGAGGTCTGGGGAGAGAGAGAGTGAGAGAGAAAAGGCTGGGGAGGGAGAGAGAGACAGTGAGAAGGCTGGGAAGAGAAAGAAAGAGAGAGAATGCTGGGAAGAGAGAAAGATATGGCTGGGAAGAGAGAGAGGGCTGGTGAAAAAGACAGAGAGAGAGAGAGAAGGCTGAGGAGAGAGAGAGAAGGCTGGGGAGAGAGAGAGAGAGAGAAGGCTGGGGAGAGAGAGAGAGAAGGTTGGAGAGAGAGAGAGAGAAGGCTGGGGAGAGAGAGAGAGAAGGCTGGGGAGAGAGAGAGAGAAGGCTGGGGAGAGAGAGAGAGAGAAGGCTGGGGAGAGAGAGAGAGAAGGCAGGGGTGAGAGATAGAGAGAAGGCTGGGGGGAGAGAGAGAGAGAGAGAAGGCTGGGGGGAGAGAGAGAGAGAGAGACGGCTGGGGAGAGAGAGAGAGAGTGAGAGAGAATGAGTGAGAGAGAGAAGGCTGGGGAGAGAGTGAGAGAGTGAGAAGGCTGGAGAGAGTGTGAGAGAGAGAGAGAAGGCTGGGGATAGAGAGAAGGCTGGTGGGAGAGAGAGAGATAAGTCTGAGGAGAGAGAGAGAGAGAAGGCTGGGGAGAGAGAGAGAGGGAAAGCTGGAGAGAGAGAGAGAGAGAGATAGACAGAAGGCTGGGGAGAGAGGTAGAGAGAGAAGGCTGGGGAGAGAGAGAGAGTGAGAGAAGGCTGGGGGGGAGAGAGAGAAGGCTGGGGAGAGAGAGAGAGGGAGAGAGAGAGAGAGAAGGCTGGGGAGAGAGATAGAGAGAGAGAAGGCTAGGGAGAGAGAGAGGGAGAGAGAGAGAGAGAGAAGGCTGGGGAGAGAGTGTGAGAGAGAGAGAGAGAAGGCTGGGGTGACCGAGAGAGAGAGAGAGAGAGAGAAGGCAGGGGAGAGAGAGAGAGAGAGAGAGTGTGAGAGAGAGAGAAAGGCTGGGGAGAGAGAGAGAGAAGGCTGGGGAGAGAGAGAGAGAAGGCTGGGGAGAGAGAGAGAAGGCTGGGGAGAGAGAGAGAAGGCTGGGGAGAGAGATAGAGAGAGAGACAAGGCTGGGAAGAGAGAGAGAGAGAAGGCTGGGGAGAGAGAGCGAAAAAAAAGGCTTGGGAGAGAGAGAGAGAAGGCAGGGGAGAGAGACAGAGAGAGAAGGCTGGAGAGAGAGAGAGAGAGAAGGCTAGGGAGGGGGAGAGAGAGAGAGAGAGAGTGAGAGAAGGCTGGGGAGAGAGATAGAGAGAGAGACAAGGCTGGGAAGAGAGAGAGAGAGAAGGCTGGGGAGAGAGAGCGAAAAAAAAGGCTTGGGAGAGAGAGAGAGAAGGCAGGGGAGAGAGACAGAGAGAGAAGGCTGGAGAGAGAGAGAGAGAAGGCTAGGGAGGGGGAGAGAGAGAGAGAGAGAGAGTGAGAGAAGGCTGGGGAGAGAGCGTGAGAGAGAGAGAGAAGGCTGGAGAGAGCGAGAGAGAGAGAGAGAAGGCAGGGGAGAGAGAGAGAGTGTGTGTGAGAGAGAGAAGGCAGGGGAGAGAGAGAGAGAGAGAAAAAAGGCTGGGGAGAGAGAGAGAGAAGGCTGGGGAGAGAAAGAGAGAGAGAGAGTGAGAGATAGAGAAGGCTGTGGAGAGAGAGAGTGAGAGAGTGAGAAGGCTGGAGAGAGAGAGAGAGAGAGAGAGAGAGGGAAAATTCCGGAGAGAGAGAGAGAAGGCTGGGGAGAGAGAAGGCTGGGGGTAGAGAAGGCTGGGGAGAGAGAGAGAGAGAGAAAAGGTTGGAGAGAGAGAGAGTGAAGTTTGGGGAGAGAGAGAGAAGGCTCGGGGTGTGTGTTGGGGAAAGATAAGGCTGTGAAGAGAGAGAGGGCTGGGGAGAAAGAGAGAGAGAGAGAGAAGGCTGGGGAGAGAGAGAGAAGGCTGGGGAGAGAGAGCGAAAAAAAAGGCTGGGGAGAGAGAGAGAGAAGGCAGGGGAGAGAGATGGAGAGAGAGAAGTTTGGGGAGAGAGAGAGAGAGAGAAGGCTGGGGAGAGAGAGAGTGAGAAGGCTGGAGAGAGAGAGTGAGAGAGAGAGAAAAGTCTGGAGAGAGAGAAGGCTGTGGAGAGAGAAGGCTGGGAAGAGAGAGAGAGAGAGAAAAGGTTGGGGAGAGAGAGAGTGAAGTTTGGGGAGAGAGAGAAGGCTCGGGGGGGAGAGAGGGAGAGAGAGAGAATGTGTGAAAGAAGGCTGGGGCGAGAGAGAGAGTGAGAGATGGCTGGGGAGAGAGAGAGAAGGCTGGGGAGAGTGAGAGTGAGAGAGAGAGAGAGAAGGCGGGGGAGAGAGAGAGAGAAGGCTGGGGAGAGAGAGAGAGAGAAGGCTGGCGAGGGAGAGAAAGAGAGCGAGAAGGCTGGGGGGAGAGAGAAAGAGAGAGAAGGCGGGGGGGGGAGAGAGAGAGAGAGAGAGAGAAGGCTGGTGGGAGAGAGAAGGCTGGGGGGAAAGAGAGAGAGTGAGAGAGAAAGAGAAGGCTGGAGAGAGAGAGAGTGAGAGAGAGAGAAGGCTGGGGAGAGAGAGAGTGAGAGTGAGCGAAGGCTGGGGAGAGAGAGAGTGAGAGTGAGCGAAGGCTGGGGAGAGAGAGAAGGCTGGGGAGAGCGAGAGAGAGAGAGAGAAGGCTGGGAAGGGAGAGAGAGAGAGAATGCTGGGAAGAGAGAAAGAGAAGGCTGGGAAGAAAGAGAGAGAGAGAGAGAAGGCTGGGGAGAAGAGAGAGAGAGAGAGAAAGAAGGCTGTGGAGAGAGAGAGAGAAGGCTGGGGACAGAGAGAGAGAGAGAGAGAGAGTGAGAAAGCTGGGGAGAGAGAGAGAGAAGGCTAGGGAGAGAGAGAGAGAAAAAAAGGCTGGGAGAGAGAGAGAAGGCAGGGGAGAGAGAGAGAGAGCGAGAAAAGGCTGGGGAGAGAGAGACTGAAGGCTGGGGAGAGAGAGAGAGAGAGAGTGAGAAAGCTGGGGAGAGAGAGAGAGAGAGAGAAGGCTGGGGGGAAAGAGAGAGAGAGAGAGAGAAGGCTGGAGAGAGAGAGAGTGAGAGAGAGAGAAGGCTGGGGAGAGCGCGAGAGAGAGAGAAGGCTGGGGAGAGAGAGAGAGAAGGCTGGGAAGAGAGAGAAAGAGAGAATGCTGGAAAGAGAGAAAGAGAAGGCTGGGAAGAAAGAGAGAGAGAGAGAAGGCTGGGGAGAGCAAGAGAGAGAGAGAGAAAGAAGGCTGTGGAGAGAGAGAGAGAGAAGGCTGGGGACAGAGAGAGAGAGAGAGAGTGAGAAAGCTGGGGGGAGAGAGAGAGAGAGAAGGCTGATGGGAGAGAGAGAGAGAAAAAAAGTCTTGGAGAGAGAGAGAAGGCAGGGGAGAGAGAGAGAGAGAAAAGGCTGGGGAGAGAAAGAGAGAGAGAGAGTGAGCGAAGGCTGGGGAGAGAGAGAGTGAGAAGGCTGGAGAGAGAGAGTGAGAGAGAGAGGGAAAAGTCTGGGGAGACAGAGAGAAGGCTGGGGAGAGAAAAGGCTGGGGGGAGAGAGAGAGAGAGACAGAGAGAGAGAGACAAAAGGCTGGGGAGAGAGAGTGAAGGCTGGGGAGAGAGAGAGAGAAGGCTGGGGACAGAGAGAGAGAGAGTGAGAAAGCTGGGGAGAGAGAGAGAGAGAGAGAGAAGGCTGATGGGAGAGAGAAGGCTGGGGGGAAAGAGAGAGAGTGAGAGCGAGAGAGAAGGCTGGAGAGAGAGAGAGTGAGAGAGAGAGAAAGCTGGGGAGAGAGAGAGAATGAGAGAGAGAGAGAAGGCTGGAGAGAGAGAGAGTGAGAGAGAGAGAAGGCTGGGGAGGGAGAGAGCGAGAGAGAGAGAGAAGGCTGGAGAGAGAGAGAAAGAGAGAATGCTGGGAAGAGAGAAAGAGAGAGAGAGAGAGAAGGCTGGGGAAAAGAGAGAGAGAATGCAAACGGGAGAGAGAAGGCTGGGGAGAGCAAGAGAGAGAGAGAAAGAAGGCTGTGGAGAGAGAGAGAGAGAGAGAGTGAGAAAGCTGGGGAGAGAGAGAGAGAAGGCTGATGGGAGAGAGAAGGCTGGGGGGAAACAGAGAGTGAGAGAGAGAGAGAAGGCTGGAGAGAGAGAGAGTGAGAGAGAGAGAAAGCTGGGGAGAGAGAGAGTGAGAGAGAGCGAAGGCTGGGGAGAGCGAGAGAGAGAGAGAGAGAGAGAAGGCTGGGAAGAGAGAGAGAGAAGGCTGGGAAGAGAGAGAGAGAGAGAGAGAAGGCTGGGGAGAAGAGAGAGAGAGAGAGAAAGCAGGCTGTGGAGAGAGAGAGAGAGAAGGCTGGGGAGAGCAAGAGAGAGAGAGAAAGAAGGCTGTGGAGAGAGAGAGAGAGAGAGGGAGAGAGTGAGAAAGCTGGGGAGAGAGAGACAGAAGGCTGATGGGAGAAAGAAGGCTGTGGAGAGAGAGAGAGAGAAGGCTGGGGACAGAGAGAGAGTGAGAGAAAGCTGGGGAGAAAGAGAGAGAGAGAAGGCTGGGGAGAGAAAGAGAGAGAGAGAGAATGAGAGAGAGAGAGAAGGCTGGGGAGAGAGAGAGTGAGAAGGCTGGAGAGAGAGAGTTAGAGAGAGAGGCAAAAGTCTGGGGAGAGAGAAAGATAAGGCTGGGAAGAGAGAGAGGGCTGGGGAGAGAGAGAGAAGGCTGGCGAGAGAGAGAGAGAGAGAGAGAGAGGGAGAAGGCTGGGGGGAGAGAGAGAGAGAAGGCTGGGGGGAGAGAGAGAGAGAAGGCTGGGGGGAGAGAGAGAGAGAAGGCTGGGGGGGAGAGAGAGAGAGAAGGCTGGGGGGAGAGAGAGAGAGAAGGCTGGGGGGAGAGAGAGAGAGAAGGCTGGGGGGAGAGAGAGAGAGAAGGCTGGGGGGAGAGAGAGAGAGAAGGCTGGGGAGTGTGTGAGAGTGAGAGAGAGAGAGAGAGAGAGAGAAGGCTGGGGGGAGAGAGAGAGAGAAGGCTGGGGAGTGTGTGAGAGTGAGAGAGAGAGAGAGAGAGAGAGAAGGCTGGGGAGAGAGAGAGGGCAGGGAGGAGAGAGGGAATGAGAGAGAAGGCTGATGGGGAGAGAGCGAGAAGGCTGATGGGGAGAGAAGGCTGGGGTGAAAGAGAGAGAGTGAGAGAGAGAGAAAAGGCTGGAGAGAGAGAGAGAGAGAGAGAGAGAAGGCTGGGGAGAGAGAGAAAGAGAGAATGCTGGGAAGAGATAAAGAGAATGCTGGGAAGAAAGAGAGAGAGAGAGAGAAGGCTGGGGAGAGAAAGAGAGAGTAGGCTGGGGAGAGAGAGAGACAGAGGAAAAAAAGGCTGGAGAGAGAAGGCAGGGGAGACAGAGAGAGAGAGAAAAGGCTGGGGAGAGAGAGAAGAGAAGGCTGCGGAGAGAAAGAGGGAGAGAGTGAGAGAAGGCTGGGGCGAGAGAGAGAGAGAGTGAGAGAGAAGGCTGGGGAGAGAGAGAGTGAGAAGGCTGGAGAGAAAGTGAGAGAGGGAGGGAAAAGTCTGGAGAGAGAGAAGGCTGTGGAGAGAGAAGGCTGGGAGGAGAGAGATAGAGAGAGAAAAGGTTGGGGCGAGAGAGAGAGTGAAGTTTGGGGAGAGAGAGAGAAGGCTCGGCGGGGGGAGAGAGGGAGAGAGAGAGAGAATGTGTGAAAGAAGGCTGGGGCGAGAGAGAGAGTGAGAGATGGCTGGGGAGAGAGAGAGTTAGAGAGAGAGAAGGCTGGAGAGAGAGGGAGTGTGAGAGAGAGAAGGCTGTGGAGAGAGAGAGTGAGAAGGCTGAAGAGAGAGAGTGAGAGAGAGAGGGAAAATTCTGGGGAGAGAGAGAGAGAAGCCTGGGGAGAGAAAAGGCTGGGGGGAGGGAGAGAGAGAGAGACAGAAAGAGAGAGAGAAAACGCTGGGGAGAGAGAGACAGAAGGCTGGGGGGGAGCGGAGAGAGAGTGAGAGAAGACTGGGGAGAGAAAAGGCTGGGAGGAGAGTGAGAGAGAGAGAAGGCTGGGGAGAGAGAGAGAGGGAGAGAGAGAGAGAAGGCTGGGGAGAGAGATAGAGAGAGAAGGCTGGGGAGAGAGATAGAGAGAGAGAAGGCTAGGGGGAGGGAGAGAGAGAGAGAGAGAGAGAGAGAAGGCTGGGGAGAGAGTGTGAGAGAGAGAGAGAGAAGGCTGGGGTGACCGAGAGAGAGAGAGAGAGAAGGCAGGGGAGAGAGAGAGAGAGAGAGAGAGTGTGAGAGAGAGAGAAAGGCTGGGGGGAGAGAGAGAGAAGGCTGGGGAGAGAGAGAGAAGGCTGGGGAGAGAGAGAGAAGGCTGGGCAGAAAGATAGAGAGAGAGACAAGGCTGGGAAGAGAGAGAGAGAGAAGGCTGGGGAGAGAGAGCGAAAAAAAGGCTTGGGAGAGAGAGAGAGAAGGCAGGGGAGAGAGACAGAGAGAGAAGGCTGGAGAGAGAGAGAGAGAGAAGGCTAGGGAGGGGGAGAGAGAGAGAGAGAGAGTGAGAGAAGGCTGGGGAGAGAGCGTGAGAGAGAGAGAGAAGGCTGGAGAGAGCGAGAGAGAGAGAGAGAAGGCAGGGGAGAGAGAGAGAGTGTGTGTGAGAGAGAGAAAGGCTGGGGAGAGAGAGAGAAGGCTGGGGAGAGAGATAGAGAGAGAGAAGGCTGGGGAGAGACAGTGAGAGAGAAGGCTGGGGACAGAGAGAGAGAGAGTGAGAGAGAAGACTGGGGAAGAGTGAGAGAGTGAGAGAGAAGGCTGGGAAGAGAGAGAGAGAGTGAGAGAGAGAAGGCTGGTGAGAGAGAGAAAGAGAGAGAGAAGGCCGGTGGGAGAGAGAGAGAGAGAGAGAACGCTGGGGGCAGAGAGAGAGAGAGAAGGCTGGGGAGAGAGAAAGTGAGAGTGAGAGAAGGCTGGAGAGAGAGAGAGAGAGAGAAGGCTGGGGAGAGAGAGAGAGAAAAGGCTGGGGAGAGAGAGAGAGAAGGCTGGGGAGAGCAAGAGAGAGAGAAGGCTGTGGAGAGAGAGAGAGAGAGAGAGAGAGAGAGAAGGCTGGGGACAGAGAGAGACAGAGTGAGAAACCTGGGGAGAGAGAGAGAGAGAGAGGAGGCTGGAGAGTGAGATAGAGAAGGCTGGGGAGAGAGAGAGAGAAGGCAGGGGAGAGAGAGAGAAGGCAGGGGAGAGAGAGAGAGAGAGAAAAAAGGCTGGGGAGAGAGAGAGAGAAGGCTGGGGAGAGAAAGAGAGAGAGAGAGTGAGAGATAGAGAAGGCTGTGGAGAGAGAGAGTGAGAGAGTGAGAAGGCTGGAGAGAGAGAGAGAGAGAGAGAGAGGGAAAATTCCGGAGAGAGAGAGAGAAGGCTGGGGAGAGAGAAGGCTGGGGGTAGAGAAGGCTGGGGAGAGAGAGAGAGAGAGAAAAGGTTGGAGAGAGAGAGAGTGAAGTTTGGGGAGAGAGAGAGAAGGCTCGGGGGGTGTGTTGGGGAAAGATAAGGCTGTGAAGAGAGAGAGGGCTGGGGAGAAAGAGAGAGAGAGAGAGAAGGCTGGGGAGAGAGAGAGAAGGCTGGGGAGAGAGAGCGAAAAAAAAGGCTGGGGAGAGAGAGAGAGAAGGCAGGGGAGAGAGATGGAGAGAGAGAAGTTTGGGGAGAGAGAGAGAGAGAGAAGGCTGGGGAGAGAGAGAGTGAGAAGGCTGGAGAGAGAGAGTGAGAGAGAGAGAAAAGTCTGGAGAGAGAGAAGGCTGTGGAGAGAGAAGGCTGGGAAGAGAGAGAGAGAGAGAAAAGGTTGGGGAGAGAGAGAGTGAAGTTTGGGGAGAGAGAGAAGGCTCGGGGGGGAGAGAGGGAGAGAGAGAGAATGTGTGAAAGAAGGCTGGGGCGAGAGAGAGAGTGAGAGATGGCTGGGGAGAGAGAGAGAAGGCTGGGGAGAGTGAGAGTGAGAGAGAGAGAGAGAAGGCGGGGGAGAGAGAGAGAGAAGGCTGGGGAGAGAGAGAGAGAGAAGGCTGGCGAGGGAGAGAAAGAGAGCGAGAAGGCTGGGGGGAGAGAGAAAGAGAGAGAAGGCGGGGGGGGGGAGAGAGAGAGAGAGAGAGAGAAGGCTGGTGGGAGAGAGAAGGCTGGGGGGAAAGAGAGAGAGTGAGAGAGAAAGAGAAGGCTGGAGAGAGAGAGAGTGAGAGAGAGAGAAGGCTGGGGAGAGAGAGAGTGAGAGTGAGCGAAGGCTGGGGAGAGAGAGAGTGAGAGTGAGCGAAGGCTGGGGAGAGAGAGAGAAGGCTGGGGAGAGCGAGAGAGAGAGAGAGAAGGCTGGGAAGGGAGAGAGAGAGAGAATGCTGGGAAGAGAGAAAGAGAAGGCTGGGAAGAAAGAGAGAGAGAGAGAGAAGGCTGGGGAGAAGAGAGAGAGAGAGAGAAAGAAGGCTGTGGAGAGAGAGAGAGAAGGCTGGGGACAGAGAGAGAGAGAGAGAGAGAGTGAGAAAGCTGGGGAGAGAGAGAGAGAAGGCTAGGGAGAGAGAGAGAGAAAAAAAGGCTGGGAGAGAGAGAGAAGGCAGGGGAGAGAGAGAGAGAGCGAGAAAAGGCTGGGGAGAGAGAGACTGAAGGCTGGGGAGAGAGAGAGAGAGAGAGTGAGAAAGCTGGGGAGAGAGAGAGAAGGCTGGGGGGAAAGAGAGAGAGAGAGAGAGAAGGCTGGAGAGAGAGAGAGTGAGAGAGAGAGAAGGCTGGGGAGAGCGCGAGAGAGAGAGAAGGCTGGGAAGAGAGAGAGAGAAGGCTGGGAAGAGAGAGAAAGAGAGAATGCTGGAAAGAGAGAAAGAGAAGGCTGGGAAGAAAGAGAGAGAGAGAGAAGGCTGGGGAGAGCAAGAGAGAGAGAGAGAAAGAAGGCTGTGGAGAGAGAGAGAGAGAAGGCTGGGGACAGAGAGAGAGAGAGAGAGTGAGAAAGCTGGGGGGAGAGAGAGAGAGAGAAGGCTGATGGGAGAGAGAGAGAGAAAAAAAGTCTTGGAGAGAGAGAGAAGGCAGGGGAGAGAGAGAGAGAGAAAAGGCTGGGGAGAGAAAGAGAGAGAGAGAGTGAGCGAAGGCTGGGGAGAGAGAGAGTGAGAAGGCTGGAGAGAGAGAGTGAGAGAGAGGGAAAAGTCTGGGGAGACAGAGAGAAGGCTGGGGAGAGAAAAGGCTGGGGGGAGAGAGAGAGAGAGACAGAGAGAGAGAGACAAAAGGCTGGGGAGAGAGAGTGAAGGCTGGGGAGAGAGAGAGAGAAGGCTGGGGAGAGAGAGAGAGAAGGCTGGGGACAGAGAGAGAGAGAGTGAGAAAGCTGGGGAGAGAGAGAGAGAGAGAGAGAAGGCTGATGGGAGAGAGAAGGCTGGGGGGAAAGAGAGAGAGTGAGAGCGAGAGAGAAGGCTGGAGAGAGAGAGAGTGAGAGAGAGAGAAAGCTGGGGAGAGAGAGAGAATGAGAGAGAGAGAGAAGGCTGGAGAGAGAGAGAGTGAGAGAGAGAGAAGGCTGGGGAGGGAGAGAGCGAGAGAGAGAGAGAAGGCTGGAGAGAGAGAGAAAGAGAGAATGCTGGGAAGAGAGAAAGAGAGAGAGAGAGAGAAGGCTGGGGAAAAGAGAGAGAGAATGCAAACGGGAGAGAGAAGGCTGGGGAGAGCAAGAGAGAGAGAGAAAGAAGGCTGTGGAGAGAGAGAGAGAGAGAGAGTGAGAAAGCTGGGGAGAGAGAGAGAGAAGGCTGATGGGAGAGAGAAGGCTGGGGGGAAACAGAGAGTGAGAGAGAGAGAGAAGGCTGGAGAGAGAGAGAGTGAGAGAGAGAGAAAGCTGGGGAGAGAGAGAGTGAGAGAGAGCGAAGGCTGGGGAGAGCGAGAGAGAGAGAGAGAGAGAGAAGGCTGGGAAGAGAGAGAGAGAAGGCTGGGAAGAGAGAGAGAGAGAGAGAGAAGGCTGGGGAGAAGAGAGAGAGAGAGAGAAAGCAGGCTGTGGAGAGAGAGAGAGAGAAGGCTGGGGAGAGCAAGAGAGAGAGAGAAAGAAGGCTGTGGAGAGAGAGAGAGAGAGAGAGAGAGAGTGAGAAAGCTGGGGAGAGAGAGACAGAAGGCTGATGGGAGAAAGAAGGCTGTGGAGAGAGAGAGAGAGAAGGCTGGGGACAGAGAGAGAGTGAGAGAAAGCTGGGGAGAAAGAGAGAGAGAGAAGGCTGGGGAGAGAAAGAGAGAGAGAGAGAATGAGAGAGAGAGAGAAGGCTGGGGAGAGAGAGAGTGAGAAGGCTGGAGAGAGAGAGTTAGAGAGAGAGGCAAAAGTCTGGGGAGAGAGAAAGATAAGGCTGGGAAGAGAGAGAGGGCTGGGGAGAGAGAGAGAAGGCTGGCGAGAGAGAGAGAGAGAGAGAGAGAGAGAGAGAGAGGGAGAAGGCTGGGGGGAGAGAGAGAGAGAAGGCTGGGGGGAGAGAGAGAGAGAGAAGGCTGGGGGGAGAGAGAGAGAGAAGGCTGGGGGGAGAGAGAGAGAGAAGGCTGGGGGGAGAGAGAGAGAGAAGGCTGGGGGGAGAGAGAGAGAGAAGGCTGGGGAGTGTGTGAGAGTGAGAGAGAGAGAGAGAGAGAGAGAAGGCTGGGGGGAGAGAGAGAGAGAAGGCTGGGGAGTGTGTGAGAGTGAGAGAGAGAGAGAGAGAGAGAGAAGGCTGGGGAGAGAGAGAGGGCAGGGAGGAGAGAGAGAATGAGAGAGAAGGCTGATGGGGAGAGAGCGAGAAGGCTGATGGGGAGAGAAGGCTGGGGTGAAAGAGAGAGAGTGAGAGAGAGAGAAAAGGCTGGAGAGAGAGAGAGAGAGAGAGAGAGAAGGCTGGGGAGAGAGAGAAAGAGAGAATGCTGGGAAGAGATAAAGAGAATGCTGGGAAGAAAGAGAGAGAGAGAGAGAAGGCTGGGGAGAGAAAGAGAGAGTAGGCTGGGGAGAGAGAGAGACAGAGGAAAAAAAGGCTGGAGAGAGAAGGCAGGGGAGACAGAGAGAGAGAGAAAAGGCTGGGGAGAGAGAGAAGAGAAGGCTGCGGAGAGAAAGAGGGAGAGAGTGAGAGAAGGCTGGGGCGAGAGAGAGAGAGAGTGAGAGAGAAGGCTGGGGAGAGAGAGAGTGAGAAGGCTGGAGAGAAAGTGAGAGAGGGAGGGAAAAGTCTGGAGAGAGAGAAGGCTGTGGAGAGAGAAGGCTGGGAGGAGAGAGATAGAGAGAGAAAAGGTTGGGGCGAGAGAGAGAGTGAAGTTTGGGGAGAGAGAGAGAAGGCTCGGGGGGGGGGGAGAGAGGGAGAGAGAGAGAGAGAGAATGTGTGAAAGAAGGCTGGGGCGAGAGAGAGAGTGAGAGATGGCTGGGGAGAGAGAGAGTTAGAGAGAGAGAAGGCTGGAGAGAGAGGGAGTGTGAGAGAGAGAAGGCTGTGGAGAGAGAGAGTGAGAAGGCTGAAGAGAGAGAGTGAGAGAGAGAGGGAAAATTCTGGGGAGAGAGAGAGAGAAGCCTGGGGAGAGAAAAGGCTGGGGGGAGGGAGAGAGAGAGAGACAGAAAGAGAGAGAGAAAACGCTGGGGAGAGAGAGACAGAAGGCTGGGGGGGAGCGGAGAGAGAGTGAGAGAAGACTGGGGAGAGAAAAGGCTGGGAGGAGAGTGAGAGAGAGAGAAGGCTGGGGAGAGAGAGAGAGGGAGAGAGAGAGAGAAGGCTGGGGAGAGAGATAGAGAGAGAAGGCTGGGGAGAGAGATAGAGAGAGAGAAGGCTAGGGGGAGGGAGAGAGAGAGAGAGAGAGAGAGAGAAGGCTGGGGAGAGAGTGTGAGAGAGAGAGAGAGAAGGCTGGGGTGACCGAGAGAGAGAGAGAGAGAAGGCAGGGGAGAGAGAGAGAGAGAGAGAGAGTGTGAGAGAGAGAGAAAGGCTGGGGGGAGAGAGAGAGAAGGCTGGGGAGAGAGAGAGAAGGCTGGGGAGAGAGAGAGAAGGCTGGGCAGAAAGATAGAGAGAGAGACAAGGCTGGGAAGAGAGAGAGAGAGAAGGCTGGGGAGAGAGAGCGAAAAAAAGGCTTGGGAGAGAGAGAGAGAAGGCAGGGGAGAGAGACAGAGAGAGAAGGCTGGAGAGAGAGAGAGAGAGAAGGCTAGGGAGGGGGAGAGAGAGAGAGAGAGAGTGAGAGAAGGCTGGGGAGAGAGCGTGAGAGAGAGAGAGAAGGCTGGAGAGAGCGAGAGAGAGAGAGAGAAGGCAGGGGAGAGAGAGAGAGTGTGTGTGAGAGAGAGAAAGGCTGGGGAGAGAGAGAGAAGGCTGGGGAGAGAGATAGAGAGAGAGAAGGCTGGGGAGAGACAGTGAGAGAGAAGGCTGGGGACAGAGAGAGAGAGAGTGAGAGAGAAGACTGGGGAAGAGTGAGAGAGTGAGAGAGAAGGCTGGGAAGAGAGAGAGAGAGTGAGAGAGAGAAGGCTGGTGAGAGAGAGAAAGAGAGAGAGAAGGCCGGTGGGAGAGAGAGAGAGAGAGAACGCTGGGGGCAGAGAGAGAGAGAGAAGGCTGGGGAGAGAGAAAGTGAGAGTGAGAGAAGGCTGGAGAGAGAGAGAGAGAGAAGGCTGGGGAGAGAGAGAGAGAGAGAAAAGGCTGGGGAGAGAGAGAGAGAAGGCTGGGGAGAGCAAGAGAGAGAGAGAGAAAGAAGGCTGTGGAGAGAGAGAGAGAGAGAGAGAGAGAGAAGGCTGGGGAGAGAGAGAGAGAGAGAGAGAGAGGAGGCTGGAGAGTGAGATAGAGAAGGCTGGGGAGAGAGAGAGAGAAGGCAGGGGAGAGAGAGAGAAGGCAGGGGAGAGAGAGAGAGAGAGAAAAAAGGCTGGGGAGAGAGAGAGAGAAGGCTGGGGAGAGAAAGAGAGAGAGAGAGAATGAGAGAGAGAGAGAAGGCTGGGGAGAGAGAGAGTGAGAAGGCTGGAGAGAGAGAGTTAGAGAGAGAGGCAAAAGTCTGGGGAGAGAGAAAGATAAGGCTGGGAAGAGAGAGAGGGCTGGGGAGAGAGAGAGAAGGCTGGCGAGAGAGAGAGAGAGAGAGAGAGAGAGAGAGAGAGGGAGAAGGCTGGGGGGAGAGAGAGAGAGAAGGCTGGGGGGAGAGAGAGAGAGAAGGCTGGGGGGAGAGAGAGAGAGAAGGCTGGGGGGAGAGAGAGAGAGAAGGCTGGGGGGAGAGAGAGAGAGAAGGCTGGGGGGAGAGAGAGAGAGAAGGCTGGGGAGTGTGTGAGAGTGAGAGAGAGAGAGAGAGAGAGAGAAGGCTGGGGGGAGAGAGAGAGAGAAGGCTGGGGAGTGTGTGAGAGTGAGAGAGAGAGAGAGAGAGAGAGAAGGCTGGGGAGAGAGAGAGGGCAGGGAGGAGAGAGAGAATGAGAGAGAAGGCTGATGGGGAGAGAGCGAGAAGGCTGATGGGGAGAGAAGGCTGGGGTGAAAGAGAGAGAGTGAGAGAGAGAGAAAAGGCTGGAGAGAGAGAGAGAGAGAGAGAGAGAAGGCTGGGGAGAGAGAGAAAGAGAGAATGCTGGGAAGAGATAAAGAGAATGCTGGGAAGAAAGAGAGAGAGAGAGAGAAGGCTGGGGAGAGAAAGAGAGAGTAGGCTGGGGAGAGAGAGAGACAGAGGAAAAAAAGGCTGGAGAGAGAAGGCAGGGGAGACAGAGAGAGAGAGAAAAGGCTGGGGAGAGAGAGAAGAGAAGGCTGCGGAGAGAAAGAGGGAGAGAGTGAGAGAAGGCTGGGGCGAGAGAGAGAGAGAGTGAGAGAGAAGGCTGGGGAGAGAGAGAGTGAGAAGGCTGGAGAGAAAGTGAGAGAGGGAGGGAAAAGTCTGGAGAGAGAGAAGGCTGTGGAGAGAGAAGGCTGGGAGGAGAGAGATAGAGAGAGAAAAGGTTGGGGCGAGAGAGAGAGTGAAGTTTGGGGAGAGAGAGAGAAGGCTCGGGGGGGGGAGAGAGGGAGAGAGAGAGAGAGAGAATGTGTGAAAGAAGGCTGGGGCGAGAGAGAGAGTGAGAGATGGCTGGGGAGAGAGAGAGTTAGAGAGAGAGAAGGCTGGAGAGAGAGGGAGTGTGAGAGAGAGAAGGCTGTGGAGAGAGAGAGTGAGAAGGCTGAAGAGAGAGAGTGAGAGAGAGAGGGAAAATTCTGGGGAGAGAGAGAGAGAAGCCTGGGGAGAGAAAAGGCTGGGGGGAGGGAGAGAGAGAGAGACAGAAAGAGAGAGAGAAAACGCTGGGGAGAGAGAGACAGAAGGCTGGGGGGGAGCGGAGAGAGAGTGAGAGAAGACTGGGGAGAGAAAAGGCTGGGAGGAGAGTGAGAGAGAGAGAAGGCTGGGGAGAGAGAGAGAGGGAGAGAGAGAGAGAAGGCTGGGGAGAGAGATAGAGAGAGAAGGCTGGGGAGAGAGATAGAGAGAGAGAAGGCTAGGGGGAGGGAGAGAGAGAGAGAGAGAGAGAGAGAAGGCTGGGGAGAGAGTGTGAGAGAGAGAGAGAGAAGGCTGGGGTGACCGAGAGAGAGAGAGAGAGAAGGCAGGGGAGAGAGAGAGAGAGAGAGAGAGTGTGAGAGAGAGAGAAAGGCTGGGGGGAGAGAGAGAGAAGGCTGGGGAGAGAGAGAGAAGGCTGGGGAGAGAGAGAGAAGGCTGGGCAGAAAGATAGAGAGAGAGACAAGGCTGGGAAGAGAGAGAGAGAGAAGGCTGGGGAGAGAGAGCGAAAAAAAGGCTTGGGAGAGAGAGAGAGAAGGCAGGGGAGAGAGACAGAGAGAGAAGGCTGGAGAGAGAGAGAGAGAGAAGGCTAGGGAGGGGGAGAGAGAGAGAGAGAGAGTGAGAGAAGGCTGGGGAGAGAGCGTGAGAGAGAGAGAGAAGGCTGGAGAGAGCGAGAGAGAGAGAGAGAAGGCAGGGGAGAGAGAGAGAGTGTGTGTGAGAGAGAGAAAGGCTGGGGAGAGAGAGAGAAGGCTGGGGAGAGAGATAGAGAGAGAGAAGGCTGGGGAGAGACAGTGAGAGAGAAGGCTGGGGACAGAGAGAGAGAGAGTGAGAGAGAAGACTGGGGAAGAGTGAGAGAGTGAGAGAGAAGGCTGGGAAGAGAGAGAGAGAGTGAGAGAGAGAAGGCTGGTGAGAGAGAGAAAGAGAGAGAGAAGGCCGGTGGGAGAGAGAGAGAGAGAGAACGCTGGGGGCAGAGAGAGAGAGAGAAGGCTGGGGAGAGAGAAAGTGAGAGTGAGAGAAGGCTGGAGAGAGAGAGAGAGAGAAGGCTGGGGAGAGAGAGAGAGAGAGAAAAGGCTGGGGAGAGAGAGAGAGAAGGCTGGGGAGAGCAAGAGAGAGAGAGAGAAAGAAGGCTGTGGAGAGAGAGAGAGAGAGAGAGAGAGAGAGAAGGCTGGGGAGAGAGAGAGAGAGAGAGAGAGAGGAGGCTGGAGAGTGAGATAGAGAAGGCTGGGGAGAGAGAGAGAGAAGGCAGGGGAGAGAGAGAGAAGGCAGGGGAGAGAGAGAGAGAGAGAAAAAAGGCTGGGGAGAGAGAGAGAGAAGGCTGGGAGAGAAAGAGAGAGAGAGAGAGTGAGAGATAGAGAAGGCTGTGGAGAGAGAGAGTGAGAGAGTGAGAAGGCTGGAGAGAGAGAGAGAGAGAGAGAGAGAGAAAAAAGGCTGGGAGAGAGAGAGAGAAGGCTGGGGAGAGAAAGAGAGAGAGAGAGAGTGAGAGATAGAGAAGGCTGTGGAGAGAGAGAGTGAGAGAGTGAGAAGGCTGGAGAGAGAGAGAGAGAGAGAGAGAGAGAGGGAAAATTCCGGAGAGAGAGAGAGAAGGCTGGGGAGAGAGAAGGCTGGGGGTAGAGAAGGCTGGGGGGAGAGAGAGAGAGAGAAAAGGTTGGAGAGAGAGAGAGTGAAGTTTGGGGAGAGAGAGAGAAGGCTCAGCGGGGGGGTGTTGGGGAAAGATAAGGCTGTGAAGAGAGAGAGCGCTGGGGAGAAAGAGAGAGAGAGAGAGAAGGCTGGGGAGAGAGAGAGAAGGCTGGGGAGAGAGAGAGAAGGCTGGGGAGAGAGAGCGAAAAAAAAAGGCTGGGGAGAGAGAGAGAGAAGGCAGGGGAGAGAGATGGAGAGAGAGAAGTTTGGGGAGAGAGAGAGAGAGAGAGAAGGCTGGGGAGAGAGAGAGTGAGAAGGCTGGGGAGAGAGAGAGTGAGAAGGCTGGGGAGAGAGAGAGTGAGAAGGCTGGGGAGAGAGAGTGAGAGAGAGAGAAAAGTCTGGAGAGAGAGAAGGCTGTGGAGAGAGAAGGCTGGGAAGAGAGAGAGAGAAAAGGTTGGGGAGAGAGAGAGTGAAGTTTGGGGAGAGAGAGAAGGCTCGGGGGGGAGAGAGGGAGAGAGAGAGAGAGAATGTGTGAAAGAAGGCTGGGGCGAGAGAGAGAGTGAGAGAAGGCTGGGGAGAGAGAGAGAAGGCTGGGGGGAGCGAGAGTGAGAGAGAAGGCTGGGGGGAGCGAGACGGAGAGAGAGAAGGGTGGGGGGAGAGAGAGTGAGAGAAGGCTGGGGGGAGAGAGAGTGAAAGAGAAGGCTGGGGGGAGAGAGAGAGACAGAAGGCTGGAGGGAGAGAGAGTGAGAGAGAAGGCTGGGGGGAGAGAGAGGGAGTGATGGCTGGGGGGAGAGAGAGGGTGTGATGGCTGGGTGGAGAGAGAGAGAAGGCTGGGGAGAAGGAGAGAATGAGAGAGAGATAAGGCTGGGCAGAGCGAGAGAGAGAGAGAGAGAAGGCTGGGGACAGAGAAAAAGAGATAGAGAAGGCTGGGGAGAGAGAGAGAGAAAGAAGGCGGGGGAGGAAGAGAGGGAGAGAAGGCTAGAGAGAGAGAGAGAAGACTGGAGAGAGAAGACTGGGGAGAGATAGACAAGGTTAGGGAGAGAGAGAGAGAAGGCTGGGGGGAGTGAAAGGGGTGAAGGCTGGTGGGAGAGAGAGAGAGAGAAGGCAGAGGGGGGGCAGATAGAGAGAGGAGGCTGGGGAGAGAGGGAGAAAGAGAGAGAGAAGGCTGGGGAGAGCGAGAGAGAGAGAGAAGGCTGGGGAAAGAGAGAGAGAGAGAGAGAAGGCTGGGGAGAGCGAGAGAGAAAGAGAGAGAGAGAGCGAGAGAGAGAGAGAGAGAGAAGGCTTGGAAGAGAGAGAAAGAGAGAGAATGCTGGGGAGAGGAAGAAAGAGAAGGCTGGGAAGAGAGAGAGAGAAGGCTGGGAAGAGAGAGGGAGAGAGAAGGCTGGGGAGAAAAGAGAGAGAGAGTGCAAGCGAGAGAGTGAAGGCTGGGGAGAGAGAGAGAGAAGGCTGGGGAGAGAGAGAGTGAGAGAGAGAAGGATGGGGAGAGCGAGAGAGAGAGAGAGAGAGAGAAGGCTGTGGAGAGAGAGAGAGAGAAGGCTGGGGAGAGAGAGAGAGAGAGAGAGAAGGCTGGGGAGGGAGAGAGAGAAGGCTGGGAAGAGAGAGAGAGAGAGAAGGCTGTGGAGAGAGAGAGAGAAAGAGAAAGCTGGGGGGAAAGAGAGACAGAGAGAGAAGGCTGGGAAGAGTGAGAGAGGGCTGTGCAGAGAGAGAGAGAGAGAGAGAGCGTGAAGGCTGGTGAGAGAGAGAGTGAGAGAGAGAGAGAGAAGGCGGGGGAGAGAGAGAGTGAGAAGGCTTGAGAGAGAGAGTGAGAGAGAGAGGGAAAAGTCTGGGAAGAGAGAGAGAGAAGGCTGGAGAGAGAGAAGGCTGGGGGGAGAGAGAGAGATAAGTCTGAGGAGAGAGAGAGAGAAGGCTGGGGAGAGAGAGAGAGGGAAAGCTGGAGAGAGAGAGATAGAGAGAAGGCTGGGGAGAGAGAGAGAGTGAGAGAAGGCTGGGGAGAGAGAGAGTGAGAGAAGGCTGGGGAGAGAGAGAGAGAGAAGGCTGGGGAGAGAGAGAGAGGGAGAGAGAGAGAGAAGGCGGGGGAGAGAGAGAGTGAGAAGGCTTGAGAGAGAGAGTGAGAGAGAGAGGGAAAAGTCTGGGGAGAGAGAGAGAGAAGGCTGGAGAGAGAGAAGGCTGGGGGAAGAGAGAGAGATAGGTCTGAGGAGAGAGAGAGAGAAAAGGCTGGGGAGAGAGAGAAGAGAAGGCTGCGGAGAGAAGAGGGAGAGAGTGAGAGAAGGCTGGGGCGAGAGAGAGAGAGAGTGAGAGAGAAGGCTGGGGAGAGAGAGAGTGAGAAGGCTGGAGAGAAAGTGAGAGAGAGAGGGAAAAGTCTGGAGAGAGAGAGAAGGCTGTGGAGAGAGAAGGCTGGGAGGAGAGAGATAGAGAGAGAAAAGGTTGGGGAGAGAGAGAGAGTGAAGTTTGGGGAGAGAGAGAGAGAAGGCTCGGGGGGGGAGAGAGGGAGAGAGAGAGAGAGAGAATGTGTGAAAGAAGGCTGGGGCGAGAGAGAGAGAGTGAGAGATGGCTGGGGAGAGAGAGAGTTAGAGAGAGAGAAGGCTGGAGAGAGAGGGAGTGTGAGAGAGAGAAGGCTGTGGAGAGAGAGAGTGAGAAGGCTGAAGAGAGAGAGTGAGAGAGAGAGGGAAAATTCTGGGGAGAGAGAGAGAGAAGCCTGGGGAGAGAAAAGGCTGGGGGGAGGGAGAGAGAGAGAGACAGAAAGAGAGAGAGAAAACGCTGGGGAGAGAGAGACAGAAGGCTGGGGGGGGGGCCGGAGAGAGAGTGAGAGAAGACTGGGGAGAGAAAAGGCTGGGAGGAGAGTGAGAGAGAGAGAGAAAAGGTTGGGGAGAGAGAATGAAGTTTGGGGAGAGAGAGAGAAGGCTCGGGGGGGGGGGGGGAGAGAGGGAGAGAGAGACAGAGAGAATGTGTGAAAGAAGGCTGGGGCGAGAGAGAGAGTGAGAGATGGCTGGGGAGAGAGAGAGAGGTCTGGGGAGAGAGAGAGTGAGAGAGAAAAGGCTGGGGAGGGAGAGAGAGACAGTGAGAAGGCTGGGAAGAGAAAGAAAGAGAGAGAATGCTGGGAAGAGAGAAAGATATGGCTGGGAAGAGAGAGAGGGCTGGTGAAAAAGACAGAGAGAGAGAGAGAAGGCTGAGGAGAGAGAGAGAAGGCTGGGGAGAGAGAGAGAGAGAGAAGGCTGGGGAGAGAGAGAGAGAAGGTTGGAGAGAGAGAGAGAGAAGGCTGGGGAGAGAGAGAGAGAAGGCTGGGGAGAGAGAGAGAGAAGGCTGGGGAGAGAGAGAGAGAGAAGGCTGGGGAGAGAGAGAGAGAAGGCAGGGGTGAGAGATAGAGAGAAGGCTGGGGGGAGAGAGAGAGAGAGAGAAGGCTGGGGGGAGAGAGAGAGAGAGAGACGGCTGGGGAGAGAGAGAGAGAGTGAGAGAGAATGAGTGAGAGAGAGAGAAGGCTGGGGAGAGAGTGAGAGAGTGAGAAGGCTGGAGAGAGTGTGAGAGAGAGAGAGAAGGCTGGGGATAGAGAGAAGGCTGGTGGGAGAGAGAGAGATAAGTCTGAGGAGAGAGAGAGAGAGAAGGCTGGGGAGAGAGAGAGAGGGAAAGCTGGAGAGAGAGAGAGAGAGAGATAGACAGAAGGCTGGGGAGAGAGGTAGAGAGAGAAGGCTGGGGAGAGAGAGAGAGTGAGAGAAGGCTGGGGGGGAGAGAGAGAAGGCTGGGGAGAGAGAGAGAGGGAGAGAGAGAGAGAGAAGGCTGGGGAGAGAGATAGAGAGAGAGAAGGCTAGGGAGAGAGAGAGGGAGAGAGAGAGAGAGAGAAGGCTGGGGAGAGAGTGTGAGAGAGAGAGAGAGAAGGCTGGGGTGACCGAGAGAGAGAGAGAGAGAGAGAAGGCAGGGGAGAGAGAGAGAGAGAGAGAGTGTGAGAGAGAGAGAAAGGCTGGGGAGAGAGAGAGAGAAGGCTGGGGAGAGAGAGAGAAGGCTGGGGAGAGAGAGAGAAGGCTGGGGAGAGAGATAGAGAGAGAGACAAGGCTGGGAAGAGAGAGAGAGAGAAGGCTGGGGAGAGAGAGCGAAAAAAAAGGCTTGGGAGAGAGAGAGAGAAGGCAGGGGAGAGAGACAGAGAGAGAAGGCTGGAGAGAGAGAGAGAGAGAAGGCTAGGGAGGGGGAGAGAGAGAGAGAGAGAGAGTGAGAGAAGGCTGGGGAGAGAGATAGAGAGAGAGACAAGGCTGGGAAGAGAGAGAGAGAGAAGGCTGGGGAGAGAGAGCGAAAAAAAAGGCTTGGGAGAGAGAGAGAGAAGGCAGGGGAGAGAGACAGAGAGAGAAGGCTGGAGAGAGAGAGAGAGAGAAGGCTAGGGAGGGGGAGAGAGAGAGAGAGAGAGTGAGAGAAGGCTGGGGAGAGAGCGTGAGAGAGAGAGAGAAGGCTGGAGAGAGCGAGAGAGAGAGAGAGAAGGCAGGGGAGAGAGAGAGAGAGTGTGTGTGAGAGAGAGAAAGGCTGGGGAGAGAGAGAGAAGGCTGGGGAGAAAGATAGAGAGAGAAGGCTGGGGAGAGAGAGTGAGAGAGAAGGCTGGGAAGAGAGAGAGAGAGTGAGAGAGAGAAGGCTGGTGAGAGAGAGAAAGAGAGAGAGAAGGCCGGTGGGAGAGAGAGAGAGAGAGAGAACGCTGGGGGCAGAGAGAGAGAGAGAAGGCTGGGGAGAGAGAAAGTGAGAGTGAGAGAAGGCTGGAGAGAGAGAGAGAGAGAGAAGGCTGGGGAGAGAGAGAGAGAAAAGGCTGGGGAGAGAGAGAGAGAAGGCTGGGGAGAGCAAGAGAGAGAGAGAGAAAGAAGGCTGTGGAGAGAGAGAGAGAGAGAGAGAGAGAGAGAAGGCTGGGGACAGAGAGAGACAGAGTGAGAAACCTGGGGAGAGAGAGAGAGAGAGAGAGAGAGGAGGCTGGAGAGTGAGATAGAGAAGGCTGGGGAGAGAGAGAGAGAAGGCAGGGGAGAGAGAGAGAAGGCAGGGGAGAGAGAGAGAGAGAGAAAAAAGGCTGGGGAGAGAGAGAGAGAAGGCTGGGGAGAGAAAGAGAGAGAGAGAGTGAGAGATAGAGAAGGCTGTGGAGAGAGAGAGTGAGAGAGTGAGAAGGCTGGAGAGAGAGAGAGAGAGAGAGAAAATTCCGGAGAGAGAGAGAGAAGGCTGGGGAGAGAGAAGGCTGGGGGTAGAGAAGGCTGGGGAGAGAGAGAGAGAGAGAAAAGGTTGGAGAGAGAGAGAGTGAAGTTTGGGGAGAGAGAGAGAAGGCTCGGGGGGTGTGTTGGGGAAAGATAAGGCTGTGAAGAGAGAGAGGGCTGGGGAGAAAGAGAGAGAGAGAGAGAAGGCTGGGGAGAGAGAGAGAAGGCTGGGGAGAGAGAGCGAAAAAAAAGGCTGGGGAGAGAGAGAGAGAAGGCAGGGGAGAGAGATGGAGAGAGAGAAGTTTGGGGAGAGAGAGAGAGAGAGAAGGCTGGGGAGAGAGAGAGTGAGAAGGCTGGAGAGAGAGAGTGAGAGAGAGAGAAAAGTCTGGAGAGAGAGAAGGCTGTGGAGAGAGAAGGCTGGGAAGAGAGAGAGAGAGAGAAAAGGTTGGGGAGAGAGAGAGTGAAGTTTGGGGAGAGAGAGAAGGCTCGGGGGGGGAGAGAGGGAGAGAGAGAGAATGTGTGAAAGAAGGCTGGGGCGAGAGAGAGAGTGAGAGATGGCTGGGGAGAGAGAGAGAAGGCTGGGGAGAGTGAGAGTGAGAGAGAGAGAGAGAAGGCGGGGGAGAGAGAGAGAGAAGGCTGGGGAGAGAGAGAGAGAGAAGGCTGGCGAGGGAGAGAAAGAGAGCGAGAAGGCTGGGGGGAGAGAGAAAGAGAGAGAAGGCGGGGGGGGGGAGAGAGAGAGAGAGAGAGAGAAGGCTGGTGGGAGAGAGAAGGCTGGGGGGAAAGAGAGAGAGTGAGAGAGAAAGAGAAGGCTGGAGAGAGAGAGAGTGAGAGAGAGAAGGCTGGGGAGAGAGAGAGTGAGAGTGAGCGACGGCTGGGGAGAGAGAGAGTGAGAGTGAGCGAAGGCTGGGGAGAGAGAGAGAAGGCTGGGGAGAGCGAGAGAGAGAGAGAGAAGGCTGGGAAGAGAGAGAGAGAGAGAATGCTGGGAAGAGAGAAAGAGAAGGCTGGGAAGAAAGAGAGAGAGAGAGAAGGCTGGGGAGAAGAGAGAGAGAGAGAGAAAGAAGGCTGTGGAGAGAGAGAGAGAAGGCTGGGGACAGAGAGAGAGAGAGAGAGAGAGTGAGAAAGCTGGGGAGAGAGAGAGAGAAGGCTAGGGAGAGAGAGAGAGAAAAAAAGGCTGGGAGAGAGAGAGAAGGCAGGGGAGAGAGAGAGAGAGCGAGAAAAGGCTGGGGAGAGAGAGACTGAAGGCTGGGGAGAGAGAGAGAGAGTGAGAAAGCTGGGGAGAGAGAGAGAGAGAGAGAAGGCTGGGGGGAAAGAGAGAGAGAGAGAGAGAAGGCTGGAGAGAGAGAGAGTGAGAGAGAGAGAAGGCTGGGGAGAGCGCGAGAGAGAGAGAAGGCTGGGAAGAGAGAGAGAGAAGGCTGGGAAGAGAGAGAAAGAGAGAATGCTGGAAAGAGAGAAAGAGAAGGCTGGGAAGAAAGAGAGAGAGAGAGAAGGCTGGGGAGAGCAAGAGAGAGAGAGAGAGAAAGAAGGCTGTGGAGAGAGAGAGAGAGAAGGCTGGGGACAGAGAGAGAGAGAGAGAGAGAAGGCTGGGGAGAGAGAGAGAGAGAGAGAGAGGGCTGGGGGGAGAGAGAAGGCTGGGGAGAGAGAGAGTGAGTGAAAGGCAGGGGAGAGAGAGAGAAAAGGCTGGGGAGAGAAAGAGAGAGAGAGAGTGAGCGAAGGCTGGGGAGAGAGAGAGTGAGAAGGCTGGAGAGAGAGAGTGAGAGAGAGAGGGAAAAGTCTGGGGAGACAGAGAGAAGGCTGGGGAGAGAAAAGGCTGGGGGGAGAGAGAGAGAGAGACAGAGAGAGAGAGACAAAAGGCTGGGGAGAGAGAGTGAAGGCTGGGGAGAGAGAGAGAGAAGGCTGGGGACAGAGAGAGAGAGAGTGAGAAAGCTGGGGAGAGAGAGAGAGAGAGAGAGAAGGCTGATGGGAGAGAGAAGGCTGGGGGGAAAGAGAGAGAGTGAGAGCGAGAGAGAAGGCTGGAGAGAGAGAGAGTGAGAGAGAGAGAAAGCTGGGGAGAGAGAGAGAATGAGAGAGAGAGAGAAGGCTGGAGAGAGAGAGAGTGAGAGAGAGAGAAGGCTGGGGAGGGAGAGAGCGAGAGAGAGAGAGAAGGCTGGAGAGAGAGAGAAAGAGAGAATGCTGGGAAGAGAGAAAGAGAGAGAGAGAGAGAAGGCTGGGGAAAAGAGAGAGAGAATGCAAACGGGAGAGAGAAGGCTGGGGAGAGCAAGAGAGAGAGAGAAAGAAGGCTGTGGAGAGAGAGAGAGAGAGAGAGTGAGAAAGCTGGGGAGAGAGAGAGAGAAGGCTGATGGGAGAGAGAAGGCTGGGGGGAAACAGAGAGTGAGAGAGAGAGAGAAGGCTGGAGAGAGAGAGAGTGAGAGAGAGAGAAAGCTGGGGAGAGAGAGAGTGAGAGAGAGCGAAGGCTGGGGGAGAGCGAGAGAGAGAGAGAGAGAGAAGGCTGGGAAGAGAGAGAGAGAAGGCTGGGAAGAGAGAGAGAGAGAGAGAGAAGGCTGGGGAGAAGAGAGAGAGAGAGAGAAAGCAGGCTGTGGAGAGAGAGAGAGAGAAGGCTGGGGAGAGCAAGAGAGAGAGAGAAAGAAGGCTGTGGAGAGAGAGAGAGAGAGAGAGAGAGAGTGAGAAAGCTGGGGAGAGAGAGACAGAAGGCTGATGGGAGAAAGAAGGCTGTGGAGAGAGAGAGAGAGAAGGCTGGGGACAGAGAGAGAGTGAGAGAAAGCTGGGGAGAAAGAGAGAGAGAGAAGGCTGGGGAGAGAAAGAGAGAGAGAGAGAATGAGAGAGAGAGAGAAGGCTGGGGAGAGAGAGAGTGAGAAGGCTGGAGAGAGAGAGTTAGAGAGAGAGGCAAAAGTCTGGGGAGAGAGAAAGATAAGGCTGGGAAGAGAGAGAGGGCTGGGGAGAGAGAGAGAAGACTGGCGAGAGAGAGAGAGAGAGAGAGAGAGAGAGAGAGTGAGAAGGCTGGGGGGAGAGAGAGAGAGAAGGCTGGGGGGAGAGAGAGAGAGAAGGCTGGGGGGAGAGAGAGAGAGAAGGCTGGGGGGAGAGAGAGAGAGAAGGCTGGGGGGAGAGAGAGAGAGAAGGCTGGGGGGAGAGAGAGAGAGAAGGCTGGGGGGAGAGAGAGAGAGAAGGCTGGGGAGTGTGTGAGAGTGAGAGAGAGAGAGAGAGAGAGAGAAGGCTGGGGGGAGAGAGAGAGAGAGAAGGCTGGGGAGTGTGTGAGAGTGAGAGAGAGAGAGAGAGAGAGAGAAGGCTGGGGAGAGAGAGAGGGCAGGGAGGAGAGAGAGAATGAGAGAGAAGGCTGATGGGGAGAGAGCGAGAAGGCTGATGGGGAGAGAAGGCTGGGGTGAAAGAGAGAGAGTGAGAGAGAGAGAAAAGGCTAGAGAGAGAGAGAGAGAGAGAGAGAAGGCTGGGGAGAGAGAGAAAGAGAGAATGCTGGGAAGAGATAAAGAGAATGCTGGGAAGAAAGAGAGAGAGAGAGAGAAGGCTGGGGAGAGAAAGAGAGAGTAGGCTGGGGAGAGAGAGAGACAGAGGAAAAAAAGGCTGGAGAGAGAAGGCAGGGGAGACAGAGAGAGAGAGAAAAGGCTGGGAGAGAGAGAAGAGAAGGCTGCGGAGAGAAAGAGGGAGAGAGTGAGAGAAGGCTGGGGCGAGAGAGAGAGAGAGTGAGAGAGAAGGCAGGGGAGAGAGAGAGAGTGTGTGTGAGAGAGAGAAAGGCTGGGGAGAGAGAGAGAAGGCTGGGGAGAGAGATAGAGAGAGAGAAGGCTGGGGAGAGACAGTGAGAGAGAAGGCTGGGGACAGAGAGAGAGAGAGTGAGAGAGAAGACTGGGGAAGAGTGAGAGAGTGAGAGAGAAGGCTGGGAAGAGAGAGAGAGAGTGAGAGAGAGAAGGCTGGTGAGAGAGAGAAAGAGAGAGAGAAGGCCGGTGGGAGAGAGAGAGAGAGAGAACGCTGGGGCAGAGAGAGAGAGAGAAGGCTGGGGAGAGAGAAAGTGAGAGTGAGAGAAGGCTGGAGAGAGAGAGAGAGAGAAGGCTGGGGAGAGAGAGAGAGAGAGAAAAGGCTGGGGAGAGAGAGAGAGAAGGCTGGGGAGAGCAAGAGAGAGAGAGAGAAAGAAGGCTGTGGAGAGAGAGAGAGAGAGAGATAGAGAAGGCTGGGGAGAGAGAGAGAGAAGGCAGGGGAGAGAGAGAGAAGGCAGGGGAGAGAGAGAGAGAGAGAAAAAAGGCTGGGGAGAAAGAGAGAGAAGGCTGGGGAGAGAAAGAGAGAGAGAGAGAGTGAGAGATAGAGAAGGCTGTGGAGAGAGAGAGTGAGAGAGTGAGAAGGCTGGAGAGAGAGAGAGAGAGAGAGAGAGAGAGGGAAAATTCCGGAGAGAGAGAGAGAAGGCTGGGGAGAGAGAAGGCTGGGGGTAGAGAAGGCTGGGGGGAGAGAGAGAGAGAGAAAAGGTTGGAGAGAGAGAGAGTGAAGTTTGGGGAGAGAGAGAGAAGGCTCGGCGGGGGGGGGTGTTGGGGAAAGATAAGGCTGTGAAGAGAGAGAGCGCTGGGGAGAAAGGGGGAGAAAGAGAGAGAGAGAGAGAAGGCTGGGGAGAGAGAGAGAAGGCTGGGGAGAGAGAGAGAAGGCTGGGGAGAGAGAGCGAAAAAAAAGGCTGGGGAGAGAGAGAGAGAAGGCAGGGGAGAGAGATGGAGAGAGAGAAGTTTGGGGAGAGAGAGAGAGAGAGAGAGAAGGCTGGGGAGAGAGAGAGTGAGAAGGGTGGGGAGAGAGAGAGAGAGAGAGTGTGAGAGAGAGAGAAAGGCTGGGGGGAGAGAGAGAGAAGGCTGGGGAGAGAGAGAGAAGGCTGGGGAGAGAGAGAGAAGGCTGGGCAGAAAGATAGAGAGAGAGACAAGGCTGGGAAGAGAGAGAGAGAGAAGGCTGGGGAGAGAGAGCGAAAAAAAGGCTTGGGAGAGAGAGAGAGAAGGCAGGGGAGAGAGACAGAGAGAGAAGGCTGGAGAGAGAGAGAGAGAGAAGGCTAGGGAGGGGGAGAGAGAGAGAGAGAGAGAGAGTGAGAGAAGGCTGGGGAGAGAGCGTGAGAGAGAGAGAGAAGGCTGGAGAGAGCGAGAGAGAGAGAGAGAAGGCAGGGGAGAGAGAGAGAGTGTGTGTGAGAGAGAGAAAGGCTGGGGAGAGAGAGAGAAGGCTGGGGAGAGAGATAGAGAGAGAGAAGGCTGGGGAGAGACAGTGAGAGAGAAGGCTGGGGACAGAGAGAGAGAGAGTGAGAGAGAAGACTAGGGAAGAGTGAGAGAGTGAGAGAGAAGGCTGGGAAGAGAGAGAGAGAGTGAGAGAGAGAAGGCTGGTGAGAGAGAGAAAGAGAGAGAGAAGGCCGGTGGGAGAGAGAGAGAGAGAGAACGCTGGGGGCAGAGAGAGAGAGAGAAGGCTGGGGAGAGAGAAAGTGAGAGTGAGAGAAGGCTGGAGAGAGAGAGAGAGAGAAGGCTGGGGAGAGAGAGAGAGAGAGAAAAGGCTGGGGAGAGAGAGAGAGAGAAGGCTGGGGAGAGCAAGAGAGAGAGAGAGAAAGAAGGCTGTGGAGAGAGAGAGAGAGAGAGAGAGAGAAGGCTGGAGAGTGAGATAGAGAAGGCTGGGGAGAGAGAGAGAGAAGGCTGGGGAGAGAGAGAGAGAAGGCAGGGGAGAGAGAGAGAGAGAGAAAAAAGGCTGTGGAGAGAGAGAGAGAGAGAGAGTGAGAGATAGAGAAGGCTGTGGAGAGAGAGAGTGAGAGAGTGAGAAGGCTGGAGAGAGAGAGAGAGAGAGAGAGAGAGAGGGAAAATTCCGGAGAGAGAGAGAGAAGGCTGGGGAGAGAGAAGGCTGGGGGTAGAGAAGGCTGGGGGGAGAGAGAGAGAGAGAAAAGGTTGGAGAGAGAGAGAGTGAAGTTTGGGGAGAGAGAGAGAAGGCTCAGCGGGGGGGTGTTGGGGAAAGATAAGGCTGTGAAGAGAGAGAGCGCTGGGGAGAAAGAGAGAGAGAGAGAGAAGGCTGGGGAGAGAGAGAGAAGGCTGGGGAGAGAGAGAGAAGGCTGGGGAGAGAGAGCGAAAAAAAAAGGCTGGGGAGAGAGAGAGAGAAGGCAGGGGAGAGAGATGGAGAGAGAGAAGTTTGGGAGAGAGAGAGAGAGAGAGAGAAGGCTGGGGAGAGAGAGAGTGAGAAGGCTGGGGAGAGAGAGAGTGAGAAGGCTGGGGAGAGAGAGTGAGAGAGAGAGAAAAGTCTGGAGAGAGAGAAGGCTGTGGAGAGAGAAGGCTGGGAAGAGAGAGAGAGAAAAGGTTGGGGAGAGAGAGAGTGAAGTTTGGGGAGAGAGAGAAGGCTCGGGGGGGAGAGAGGGAGAGAGAGAGAGAGAATGTGTGAGAGAAGGCTGGGGAGAGAGAGAGAAGGCTGGGGGGAGCGAGAGTGAGAGAGAAGGCTGGGGGGAGCGAGACGGAGAGAGAGAAGGGTGGGGGGAGAGAGAGTGAGAGAAGGCTGGGGGGAGAGAGAGTGAAAGAGAAGGCTGGGGGGAGAGAGAGAGACAGAAGGCTGGAGGGAGAGAGAGTGAGAGAGAAGGCTGGGGGGAGAGAGAGGGAGTGATGGCTGGGGGGAGAGAGAGGGTGTGATGGCTGGGTGGAGAGAGAGAGAAGGCTGGGGAGAAGGAGAGAATGAGAGAGAGATAAGGCTGGGCAGAGCGAGAGAGAGAGAGAGAGAAGGCTGGGGACAGAGAAAAAGAGATAGAGAAGGCTGGGGAGAGAGAGAGAGAAAGAAGGCGGGGGAGGAAGAGAGGGAGAGAAGGCTAGAGAGAGAGAGAGAGAAGACTGGAGAGAGAAGACTGGGGAGAGATAGACAAGGTTAGGGAGAGAGAGAGAGAAGGCTGGGGGGAGTGAAAGGGGTGAAGGCTGGTGGGAGAGAGAGAGAGAGAAGGCAGAGGGGGGGCAGATAGAGAGAGGAGGCTGGGGAGAGAGGGAGAAAGAGAGAGAGAAGGCTGGGGAGAGCGAGAGAGAGAGAGAAGGCTGGGGAAAGAGAGAGAGAGAGAGAGAAGGCTGGGGAGAGCGAGAGAGAAAGAGAGAGAGAGAGCGAGAGAGAGAGAGAGAGAAGGCTTGGAAGAGAGAGAAAGAGAGAATGCTGGGGAGAGGAAGAAAGAGAAGGCTGGGAAGAGAGAGAGAGAAGGCTGGGAAGAGAGAGGGAGAGAGAAGGCTGGGGAGAAAAGAGAGAGAGAGTGCAAGCGAGAGAGTGAAGGCTGGGGAGAGAGAGAGAGAAGGCTGGGGAGAGAGAGAGTGAGAGAGAGAAGGATGGGGAGAGCGAGAGAGAGAGAGAGAGAGAGAAGGCTGTGGAGAGAGAGAGAGAGAAGGCTGGGGAGAGAGAGAGAGAGAGAGAGAAGGCTGGGGAGGGAGAGAGAGAAGGCTGGGAAGAGAGAGAGAGAGAGAAGGCTGTGGAGAGAGAGAGAGAAAGAGAAAGCTGGGGGGAAAGAGAGACAGAGAGAGAAGGCTGGGAAGAGTGAGAGAGGGCTGTGCAGAGAGAGAGAGAGAGAGAGCGTGAAGGCTGGTGAGAGAGAGAGTGAGAGAGAGAGAGAGAAGGCAGGGGAGAGAGAGAGTGAGAAGGCTTGAGAGAGAGAGTGAGAGAGAGAGGGAAAAGTCTGGGGAGAGAGAGAGAGAAGGCTGGAGAGAGAGAAGGCTGGGGGGAGAGAGAGAGATAAGTCTGAGGAGAGAGAGAGAGAAGGCTGGGGAGAGAGAGAGAGGGAAAGCTGGAGAGAGAGAGATAGAGAGAAGGCTGGGGAGAGAGAGAGAGTGAGAGAAGGCTGGGGAGAGAGAGAGAGTGAGAGAAGGCTGGGGAGAGAGAGAGAGAGAAGGCTGGGGAGAGAGAGAGAGGGAGAGAGAGAGAGAAGGCGGGGGAGAGAGAGAGTGAGAAGGCTTGAGAGAGAGAGTGAGAGAGAGAGGGAAAAGTCTGGGGAGAGAGAGAGAGAAGGCTGGAGAGAGAGAAGGCTGGGGGAAGAGAGAGAGATAGGTCTGAGGAGAGAGAGAGAGAAAAGGCTGGGGAGAGAGAGAAGAGAAGGCTGCGGAGAGAAAGAGGGAGAGAGTGAGAGAAGGCTGGGGCGAGAGAGAGAGAGAGTGAGAGAGAAGGCTGGGGAGAGAGAGAGTGAGAAGGCTGGAGAGAAAGTGAGAGAGAGAGGGAAAAGTCTGGAGAGAGAGAGAAGGCTGTGGAGAGAGAAGGCTGGGAGGAGAGAGATAGAGAGAGAAAAGGTTGGGGAGAGAGAGAGAGTGAAGTTTGGGGAGAGAGAGAGAGAAGGCTCGGGGGGGGAGAGAGGGAGAGAGAGAGAGAGAGAATGTGTGAAAGAAGGCTGGGCGAGAGAGAGAGAGTGAGAGACGGCTGGGGAGAGAGAGAGTTAGAGAGAGAGAAGGCTGGAGAGAGAGGGAGTGTGAGAGAGAGAAGGCTGTGGAGAGAGAGAGTGAGAAGGCTGAAGAGAGAGAGTGAGAGAGAGAGGGAAAATTCTGGGGAGAGAGAGAGAGAAGCCTGGGGAGAGAAAAGGCTGGGGGGAGGGAGAGAGAGAGAGACAGAAAGAGAGAGAGAAAACGCTGGGGAGAGAGAGACAGAAGGCTGGGGGGGGGGCGGAGAGAGAGTGAGAGAAGACTGGGGAGAGAAAAGGCTGGGAGGAGAGTGAGAGAGAGAGAGAAAAGGTTGGGGAGAGAGAATGAAGTTTGGGGAGAGAGAGAGAAGGCTCGGGGGGGGGGGGAGAGAGGGAGAGAGAGACAGAGAGAATGTGTGAAAGAAGGCTGGGGCGAGAGAGAGTGTGAGAGATGGCTGGGGAGAGAGAGAGAGGTCTGGGGAGAGAGAGAGTGAGAGAGAAAAGGCTGGGGAGGGAGAGAGAGACAGTGAGAAGGCTGGGAAGAGAAAGAAAGAGAGAGAATGCTGGGAAGAGAGAAAGATATGGCTGGGAAGAGAGAGAGGGCTGGTGAAAAAGAGAGAGAGAGAGAGAGAGAGAAGGCTGAGGAGAGAGAGAGAAGGCAGGGAAGAGAGATAGAGAGAGAGAATGCTGGGGAGAGAGAAAGAGTGAGTGTGAGAAAAGGCGGGGGAGAGAGAGAGAGTGAAGGCAGGGAAGAGAGAAAGATAAGGCTGGGAAGAGAGAGAGGGCTGGGGAGAAAGAGAGAGAAGGCTGGGGAGAGAGAGAGAGAAGGCTGGGGAGAGAGAGAGAGAAGGCTGGGGAGAGAGAGAGAGAAGGCTGGGGAGAGAGAGAGAGAAGGCTGGGGAGAGAGAGAGAGAGAAGGCTGGGGGGAGAGAGAGAGAGAAGGCTGGGGGGAGAGAGAGAGAGAGAGAAGGCTGGGGAGAGAGAGAGAGAGAGAGAAGGCTGGGGATAGAGAGAAGGCTGGTGGGAGAGAGAGATAAGTCTGAGGAGAGAGAGAGAGAGAAGGCTGGGGAGAGAGAGAGAGGGAAAGCTGGAGAGAGAGAGAGAGAGATAGACAGAAGGCTGGGGAGAGAGATAGAGAGAGAAGGCTGGGGAGAGAGAGAGAGTGAGAGAAGGCTGGGGGGGAGAGAGAGAAGGCTGGGGAGAGAGAGAGAGGGAGAGAGAGAGAGAGAGAAGGCTGGGGAGAGAGATAGAGAGAGAAGGCTGGGGAGAGAGATAGAGAGAGAGAAGGCTAGGGAGAGAGTGTGAGAGAGAGAGAGAAGGCTGGGGTGACCGAGAGAGAGAGAGAGAGAAGGCAGGGGAGAGAGAGAGAGAGAGAGAGAGAGTGTGAGAGAGAGAGAAAGGCAGGGGAGAGAGAGAGAAGGCTGGGGAGAGAGAGAGAAGGCTGGGGAGAGAGAGAGAAGGCTGGGGAGAGAGAGAGAAGGCTGGGGAGAGAGAGAGAAGGCTGGGGAGAGAGAGAGAAGGCTGGGGAGAGAGAGAGAAGGCTGGGGAGAAAGATAGAGAGAGAGACAAGGCTGGGAAGAGAGAGAGAGAGAAGGCTGGAGAGAGAGAGTGAAAAAAAAGGCTTGGGAGAGAGAGAGAGAGAAGGCAGGGGAGAGAGACGGAGAGAGAAGGCTGGAGAGAGAGAGAGAGAGAAGGCTAGGGAGGGGGAGAGAGAGAGAGAGAGAGTGAGAGAAGGCTGGGGAGAGAGCGTGAGAGAGAGAGAGAAGGCTGGAGAGAGCAAGAGAGAGAGAGAGAAGGCTGGGGGGAGCGAGAGAGAATGCTGGGGAGAGCATGAGAGAGAGAGAAAGCTGGGAAGAGAGAAAGAGAGAGAATGCTGGGAAGGGAGAAAGATAAGTCTGGGAAGAGAGAGAGGGCTGGGGAGATACAGAGAGAGAGAAAGCTGGGGAGAGAGAGAGAGAGAAGACTGGGGAGAGAGAGACAAAAGGCTGGGGAGAGGAAGAGAAGGCTGCGGAGAGAGAGTGAGAGAAGGCTGGGGAGAGTGAGTGAATGCTGGGGCGAGAGAGAGAGTGAGAGAACGCTGGGGAGAGAGTGAGAGAGAGGGAGAAGGCTGGGGAGAGAGAGAGAGAAGGCTGGGGGGAGAGAGAGAGTGAGTGAAGGCTGGGGCGGGAGAGTGAGTGAGAGAACGCTGGGGAGAGAGTCAGAGAGAGAAGGCTGGGGAGAGAAAGAGTGAGAGAGAGAGAGAAGGCTGGAGAGAGAGAGTGAGAGAGAGAGAAGGCTGGGGAGAGAGAGAGAGAGAGGGCTGGGGAGCGAGAGAGAAAAGGCTGGTGGGAGAGAGAGAGCGAGAAGGCTGAGGAGAGAGAGAGAGAAGGCTGGGGAGAGAGAAAGAAAGTGAGAGAAGGCTGGGGAGAGGGAGAGAGTGAGAGAAGGCTGGGGAGAGCAAGAGAGAGAGAGATGGAAAGGCTGGGGGGAGAGAGAGAGAAGGCTGGGGAGAAAGAGAGAGAAGGCTGGGGGGAGAGAGAGAGAGTGAGAGAAGGCTGGGGAGAGAGAGAGAGTGAGAGAGAAGGCTGGGGAGTGAGAGAGAGAGAGAGAGAGTGAAAGAGAGAGAAGGCTGGGGAGAGAGAGAGTGAGAAGGCTGGAGAGAGAGTGAGAGATAGAGAGAAGGCTGGGGAGAGAGATAGAGAGAGAGAAGGCTGGGGAGAGAGATAGAGAGAGAGAAGGCTAGGGAGAGAGAGAGAGAGAGAAGGCTGGGGGGAGAGAGAGAGAGAGAATGAGTGAAGGCAGGGGCGAGAGAGAGAGAGAGAGAAGGCTGGAGGGAGAGAGAGTGACAGAGAGGAGGGAGAGAGAGTGACAGAGAGAAGGCAGGGGAGAGAGAGAGAGAGAGAGAGAAGGCTGGGGAGAGAGAGAGAGAGAAGGCTGGGGGGAGAGAGAGAGAGAGAGAGAGTGAAAGCTGGAGAGAGAGAGAGAGAGAGAGAAGGCTGGGGAGAGAGAGAGTGACAGAGAGAGAAGGCAGGGGAGAGAGAGAGTGACAGAGAGAGAAGGCAGGGGAGAGTGACAGAGAGAGAGAGAATGCTGGGGAGAGAGAGAGAAGGCTGGTGGGGGAGAGAGAGAGAGTGAGAGAAGGCTGGGGAGAGAGAGAGTGAGAGAGAAGACTGGGGAGGAGAGAGAGAGAGAGAGAGAATGAAAGAGAGAGAAGGCTGGGGAGAGAGAGAGTGAGAAGGCTGGAGAGAGAGAGTGAGAGATAGAGAGAAGGCTGGGGAGAGAGATAGAGAGAGAGAAGGCAGGGGAGAGAGATAGAGAGAGAGAAGGCTAGGGAGAGAGAGAGAGAGAGAGAGAGAGAGAGAGAGAGAAGGCTGGGGAGAGAGAGAGAGAAGGCTGGGGGGAGAGAGAGAGGAGAGTGAGTGAAGGCTGGGGCAAGAGAGAGAGAAAGAGAAGGCTGGAGGGAGAGAGAGTGACAGAGAGAAGGCAGGGGAGAGAGAGAGAGAGAGAGAGAGAGAGAAGGCTGGGGAGAGAGAGAGAAGGCTGGTGGGAGAGAGAGGGAGAAGGCTGAGGAGAGAGAGAGAGAAGACTGGGGAGAGAGAGAGAGAGAAGGCTGGGGGGAGAGAGAGAGAGAGAGAGAGTGAAGGCTGGGGAGGGAGAGAGTGAGAGAGAGAGAGAGAAAGCTGGAGAGAGAGAGAGAGAGTGAGAGAGAGAGAGAAGGCTGGGGAGAGCGAGAGAGAAGGCTGGGGAGAGCGTGAGAGAGAGAGAGAGAAGGCTGGGAAGAGAGAGAAGGCTGGGGAGAAGAGAGAGAGAAAGCTGGGGAGAGAGAGAAGGCTTGGGAGAGAGAGAGAAGGCTGAGGAGAGAGAGTGAGAGAAGGCTGGGGAGAGAGAGAGAAGGCTGAGGAGAGAGAGAGTGAGAGAGAGAGAGAAGGCTGAGGAGAGAGAGAGTGAGAGAGAGAGAGAGTGAGAGAGAGAGAAGGCTGGGGAGAGAGAGAGAGAGACAAGGCTGGGGAGAGAGAGAGAGAAGGCTGGGGAGAGAGAGAGAGAGAGAGAGAGAGAGTGAGATAGAGAGAGAGAGAGTGAGTGAAGGCTGGGGCGAGAGAGAGAGTGAGAGAACGCTGGGGAGAGACAGAGAGAGAGAAGGCTGGGGAGAGAGAGAGTGAGAGAGAGAGAGAAGGCTGGGGAGAGCGAGAGAGAGAGAGAAGGCTTGGGAGAGAGAGAGAAGGCTGAGGAGAGAGAGTGAGAGAAGGCTGGGGAGAGAGAGAGAAGGCTGGGGGGGAGAGAGAGAGAGAAGGCTGGGGAGAGAGAGAGAGAAGGCTGAGGAGAGACAGAGTGAGAGAGAGAGAGAGAAGGCTGGAGAGAGAGAGTGAGAGAGAGAGAAGGCTGGGGAGAGAGAAAGAGAGACAAGGCTGGGGAGAGAGAAGGCTGGGGAGAGAGAGAGAGAGAGTGCGAGAGAGAGAGAGTGAGTGAAGGCTGGGGCGAGAGAGAGAGTGAGAGAACGCTGGGGAGAGACAGAGAGAGAGAAGGCTGGGGAGAGAGAGAGTGAGAGAGAGAGAGAAGGCTGGGGAGAGAGAGAGTGAGAGAGAGAGAAGGCTGGGGAGAGGGAGAGTGAGAGAGTGAGAAGGCTGGAGAGAGAGAGTGAGAGAGAGAGGGAAAAGTTTGGGGAGAGAGAGAGAGAGAAGGCTGGAGAAAGCGAGAGAGAGAGAGAAGGCTCAGGAGAGCGAGAAAAAAAAAAGGCTGGGGAGAGAGAGAGAGTGAGAGAGAGAAGGCTGGGGAGAGGGAGAGTGAGAGAGTGAGAAGGCTGGAGAGAGAGAGTGAGAGAGAGAGGGAAAAGTCTGGGGAGAGAGAGAGAGAGAAGGCTGGGGGGAGTGAAAGAGAGAGATCGAGAGACAGAGAGAGAGAGAAAAGGCTGGGGAGAGAGAGTGAGTGAAGGCTGGGGGGAGAGAGAGAGAGAGAGAGAGAGAGAGAGAAGAGTGGGGAGAGAGAGCATGAGAGAGTGAGAGAAGGCTGGGGAGAGACAGAGAGAGAGTGAGAGAGAGTGAAAGAGAGAGAGAAGGCTGGGAAGAGAGAGAGAGTGAGAGAAGGCTGGGGAGAGAGAGGGAGAGTGAGAGAGTGTGAAAGAGAGAGAGAAGGCTGGAGAGAGTGAGAGAGAGAGAGAGAGAAGGCTGGAGAGAGCGAGAGAGAGAGAGAGAGAGAGAGAAAGGCTGGGGGGAGAGAGAGAGAGAGAAAGCTGGGGAGAGAGAGAGAGAGAGAAGGCTGGGGAGAGAGAGAGAGAAGGCTGGGGAGAGAGAGAGAGAAGGCTGGGGAGAGAGAGAGAGAAGGCTGGGGAGAGAGAGAGTGAGAGAAGGCTGGGGAGAAAGATAGAGTGAGAGAAGGCTGGAGAGAGAGAGAGAGAGTGAGAGAGAGTGAGACAGAGAGTAGGCTGGGGAGAGAAAGAGAGAGAGAAGGCTGGGGAAAGAGCGTGAGAGAGCGAGAGAAGGCTGGGGAGAAAACGAGTGAGAGAGAGAGAGTGAGAGAGAGAAGGCTGGGGAGAGAGAGAGAGAGACAAGGCTGGGGAGAGAGAGAGAAGGCTGGGGGGAGGGGGAGAGAGAGTGAGTGAAGGCTGGGGCGAGAGAGAGAGTGAGAGAACGCTGGGGAGAGAGTGAGAGAGAGTGAGAAGGCTGGAGAGAGAGAGTGAGAGAGAGAGGGAAAAGTCTGGGGAGAGAGAGAGAAGGCTGGGGAGAGAGAAAGCTGGGGGGAGTGAAAGAGAGAGAAATAGAGAGAGAGAGAGAGAGAGAGAGAAGAGTGGGGAGAGAGAGCATGAGAGAGTGAGAGAAGGCTGGGAAGAGAGAGAGAGAGAGAGAGTGAGAGAAGGCTGGGGCGAGAGAGAGAGTGAGGGAACGCTGGGGAGAGAGTGAGAGAGAGAGAGAAGGCTGGGGAGAGCGAGAGAGAGAGAGAGAGAGAAGGCTGGGGAGAGCGAGAGAGAGAGAAGGCTCGGGAGAGTGAGAGAGAAAAAAAAGGTTGGAGAGAGAGAGAGAGTGAGAGAAGGCTGGGGAGAGAGAGAGTGAAAGAGAGAGAGAAGGCTGGGGAGAGCAAGAGAGCGAGAGAGAGAGGTGGAAAGGCTGGGGGGAGGGAGAGAGAAGGCTGGGGAGAAAGAGAGAGAAGGCTGGGGGGAGAGAGAGAGAGTGAGAGAAGGCTGGGGAGAGAGAGAGAGTGAGAGAGAAGGCTGGGGAGAGAGAGAGAGAGAGAGTGAAAGAGAGAGAAGGCTGGGGAGAGAGAGAGTGAGAAGGCTGGAGAGAGAGTGAGAGATAGAGAGGAGGCTGGGGAGAGAGACAGAGAGAGAGAAGGCTGGGGAGAGAGATAGAGAGAGAGAAGGCTAGGGAGAGAGAGAGAGAGAGAGAGAGAGAAGGCTGGGGAGAGAGAGAGAGAAGGCTGGGGGGAGAGAGAGAGAGAGAGTGAGTGAAGGCTGGGGCGAGAGAGAGAGAGAGAGAAGGCTGGAGGGAGAGAGAGTGACAGACAGAGAAGGCAGGGGAGAGAGAGAGAGAGAGAGAGAGAGAGAGAGAAGGCTGGGGAGAGAGAGAGAAGGCTGGTGGGAGAGAGAGAGAGAAGGCTGAGGGGAGAGAGAGAGAGAGAGAGTGAGAGAAGGCCGGGGGGAGAGAGAGAGAGAGAGTGAAGGCTGGGGAGGGAGAGAGTGAGAGAGAGAGAGAAAGCTGGAGAGAGAGAGAGAGTGAGAGAGAGAGAAGGCGGGGGAGAGAGAGAGTGACAGAGAGAGAAGGCAGGGGAGAGAGAGAGAGAGAGAGAGAGAGAGAAGGCTGGTGGGAGAGAGAGAGAGAAGGCTGAGGGGAGAGAGTGAGAGAAGGCCGGGGAGAGCGAGAGAGAGAGAGAGAGAAGGCTGGGGAGAGAGAGAGTGACAGAGAGAGAAGGCAGGGGAGAGAGAGAGAGAAAGAGAGAGAGAATGCTGGGGAGAGAGAGAGAAGGCTGGTGGGAGAGAGAGAGTGAAAGAAAGAGAAGGCTCGGAAGAGAGAGAGAGAAGGCAGGGGAGAGCGAGAGAGAGAGAGAGAGAGAGAGAAGGCTGGAGAAAGCGAGAGAGAGAGAGAAGGCTCGGGAGAGTGAGAGAAAAAAAAGGCTGGGGAGAGAGAGAGAGTGAGAGAGAGAGAAGGCTGGGGAGAGGGAGAGTGAGAGAGTGAGAAGGCTGGAGAGAGAGAGTGAGAGAGAGAGGGAAAAGTCTGGGGAGAGAGAGAGAGAAGGCTGGGGAGAGAGAAGGCTGGGGGGAGTGAAAGAGAGAGAGATAGAGAGACAGAGAGAGAGAGAGAAAAGGCTGGGGAGAGAGAGAGTGAAGTCTGGGGAGAGAGAGAGAGAAGGTTGTGGAGAGAGAGTGAGTGAAGGCTGGGGGGAGAGAGAGAGAGAGAGAGAGAGAGAGAGAAGGGGGGGAGAGAGAGCATGAGAGAGTGAGAAAAGGCTGGGGAGAGAGAGAGAGAGAGAGTGAGAGAGAGAAGGCTGGGAAGAGAGAGAGAGTGAGAGAAGGCTGGGGAGAGAGAGAGAGAGTGAGAGAGTGTGAAAGAGAGAGAGAAGGCTGGAGAGAGTGAGAGAGAGAGAGAAGGCTGGGGAGAGAGAGAGAGAAAGCTGGGGAGAGAGAGAGAGAGTGAGAGAAGGCTGGGGAGAGAGACAGAGAGAGTGAGAGAAGGCTGGGGAGAAAGATAGAGTGAGAGAAAGCTGGAGAGAGAGAGAGAGTGAGAGAGAGAGTAGGCTGGGGAGAGAAAGAGAGAGAGAAGGCTGGGGAAAGAGCGTGAGAGAGCGAGAGAAGGCTGGGGAGAAAGCGAGTGAGAGAGAGAGAGTGAGAGAGAGAAGGCTGGGGAGAGAGAGAGAGAGACAAGGCTGGGGAGAGAGAGAGAAGGCTGGGGGAGAGAGAGAGAGAGAGAGAGAGTGAGTGAAGGCTGGGGCGAGAGAGAGAGTGAGAGAACGCTGGGGAGTGAGTGAGAGAGAGAGAGAAGGCTGGAGAGAGCGAGAGAGAGAGAGAGAGAGAAGGCTCGGGAGAGTGAGAGAGAAAAAAAAGGCTGGAGAGAGAGAGAGAGTGCGAGAAGGCTGGGGAGACAGAGAGAGTGAGAGAGAGTAAAAGAGAGAGAGAAGGCTGGGGAGAGCAAGAGAGAGAGAGAGGTGGAAAGGCTGGGGGGAGAGAGAGAAGGCTGGGGAGAAAGAGACAGAAGGCTGGGGAGAGAGAGAGTGAGAGTGAGAAGGCTTGAGAGAGAGAGTGAGAGAGAGAGGGAAAAGTCTGGGGAGAGAGAGAGAGAAGGCTGGGGAGAGAGAAGGCTGGGGGAGATAGAGAGAGATAGAAGAGATAGAGAGACAGACAGAGAGAGAGAGAAAAGGCTGGGGAGAGCGAGAGTGAAGTCTGGGGAGAGAGAGAGAGAAGGCTGGGGGGATAGAGTGAGAGAGAGTGTGAGAGACGACTGGGACGAGAGAGAGAGTGAGAGAACGCTGGGGAGAGAGTGAGAGAGAGGGAAGGCTGGGGAGAGAGAGTGAGAGAGAGAGAAGGCTGGGGAGAGAGAAAGAGAGTGAGAGAGTGTGAAAGAGAGAGAGAAGGCTGGAGAGAGTGAGAGAGAGAGAGAAGGCTGGGGAGAGAGAGAGAGAAAGCTGGGGAGAGAGAGAGAGTGAGAGAAGGCTGGGGAGAGAGACAGAGAGAGTGAGAGAAGGCTGGGGAGAAAGATAGAGTGAGAGAAAGCTGGAGAGAGAGAGAGAGTGAGAGAGAGTAGGCTGGGGAGAGAAAGAGAGAGAGAAGGCTGGGGAAAGAGCGTGAGAGAGCGAGAGAAGGCTGGGGAGAAAGCGAGTGAGAGAGAGAGAGTGAGAGAGAGAAGGCTGGGGAGAGAGAGAGAGAGACAAGGCTGGGGAGAGAGAGAGAGAAGGCTGGGGGAGAGAGAGAGAGAGAGAGAGTGAGTGAAGGCTGGGGCGAGAGAGAGAGTGAGAGAACGCTGGGGAGTGAGTGAGAGAGAGAGAGAAGGCTGGAGAGAGCGAGAGAGAGAGAGAGAGAGAGAAGGCTCGGGAGAGTGAGAGAGAAAAAAAAGGCTGGAGAGAGAGAGAGAGTGCGAGAAGGCTGGGGAGACAGAGAGAGTGAGAGAGAGTAAAAGAGAGAGAGAAGGCTGGGGAGAGCAAGAGAGAGAGAGAGGTGGAAAGGCTGGGGGGAGAGAGAAGGCTGGGGAGAAAGAGACAGAAGGCTGGGGAGAGAGAGAGTGAGAGTGAGAAGGCTTGAGAGAGAGAGTGAGAGAGAGAGGGAAAAGTCTGGGGAGAGAGAGAGAAGGCTGGGGAGAGAGAAGGCAGGGGGAGATAGAGAGAGATAGAGAGACAGACAGAGAGAGAGAGAAAAGGCTGGGGAGAGCGAGAGTGAAGTCTGGGGAGAGAGAGAGAGAAGGCTGGGGGGATAGAGTGAGAGAGAGTGTGAGAGACGACTGGGACGAGAGAGAGAGTGAGAGAACGCTGGGGAGAGAGTGAGAGAGAGGGAAGGCTGGGGAGAGAGAGTGAGAGAGAGAGAAGGCTGGGGAGAGAGAGAGTGAGAGAAAGAGAGAGAGAGAAGGCTGGGGAGAGCGAGAGAGAATGCTGGGGAGAGCATGAGAGAGAGAGAAGGCTGGGAAGAGAGAGAGAGAGAAGGCTGGGAAGAGAGAAAGAGAGAGAATGCTGGGAAGGGAGAAAGATAAGTCTGGGAAGAGAGAGAGGGCTGGGGAGAGAGAGAGAGAGAAGACTGGGGAGAGAGAGACAAAATGCTGGGGAGAGGAAGAGAAGGCTGGGGAGAGAGAGTGAGAGAAGGCTGGGGAGAGTGAGTGAATGCTGGGGCGAGAGAGAGAGTGAGAGAACGCTGGGGAGAGAGTGAGAGAGAGGGAGAAGGCTGGGGAGAGAGAGAGAGAAGGCGTGGGGGAGAGAGAGAGTGAGTGAAGGCTGGGGCGAGAGAGTGAGTGAGAGAACGCTGGGGAGAGAGTCAGAGAGAGAAGGCTGGGGAGAGAGAGAGAGAGAGAGAGAAGGCTGGGGGAGATAGAGAGAGATAGAGAGACAGACAGAGAGAGAGAGAAAAGGCTGGGGAGAGCGAGAGTGAAGTCTGGGGAGAGAGAGAGAGAAGGCTGGGGGGATAGAGTGAGAGAGAGTGTGAGAGACGACTGGGACGAGAGAGAGAGTGAGAGAACGCTGGGGAGAGAGTGAGAGAGAGGGAAGGCTGGGGAGAGAGAGTGAGAGAGAAGACTAGGGAAGAGTGAGAGAGTGAGAGAGAAGGCTGGGAAGAGAGAGAGAGAGTGAGAGAGAGAAGGCTGGTGAGAGAGAGTGAGAGAGAGAGAAAAGTCTGGAGAGAGAGAAGGCTGTGGAGAGAGAAGGCTGGGAAGAGAGAGAGAGAAAAGGTTGGGGAGAGAGAGAGTGAAGTTTGGGGAGAGAGAGAAGGCTCGGGGGGGAGAGAGGGAGAGAGAGAGAGAGAATGTGTGAAAGAAGGCTGGGGCGAGAGAGAGAGTGAGAGAAGGCTGGGGAGAGAGAGAGAGTGAGTGAAGGCTGGGGCGAGAGAGTGAGTGAGAGAACGCTGGGGAGAGAGTCAGAGAGAGAAGGCTGGGGAGAGAAAGAGTGAGAGAGAGAGAGAAGGCTGGAGAGAGAGAGTGAGAGAGAGAAGGCTGGGGAGAGAGAGAGAGAGAGAGGGCTGGGGAGCGAGAGAGAAAAGGCTGGTGGGAGAGAGAGAGCGAGAAGGCTGAGGAGAGAGAGAGAAGGCTGGGGAGAGAGAAAGAAAGTGAGAGAAGGCTGGGGAGAGAGAGAGAGTGAGAGAAGGCTGGGGAGAGAGAGAGAGTGAGAGAGAGTGAAAGAGAGAGAGAAGGCTGGGGAGAGCAAGAGAGAGAGAGAGATAGAGTTGGAAAGGCTGGGGGGAGAGAGAGAGAAGGCTGGGGAGAAAGAGAGAGAAGGCTGGGGGGAGAGAGAGAGAGTGAGAGAAGGCTGAGGAGAGAGAGAGAGTGAGAGAGAAGGCTGGGGAGAGAGAGAGAGAGAGAGAGTGAAAGAGAGAGAAGGCTGGGAAGAGAGAGAGAGAGAAGGCTGGGAAGAGAGAAAGAGAGAGAATGCTGGGAAGGGAGAAAGATAAGTCTGGGAAGAGAGAGAGGGCTGGGGAGAGAGAGAGAGAGAAGACTGGGGAGAGAGAGACAAAAGGCTGGGGAGAGGAAGAGAAGGCTGGGGAGAGAGAGAGAGAGAGAGAGTGAAAGAGAGAGAAGGCTGGGGAGAGAGAGAGTGAGAAGGCTGGAGAGAGAGTGAGAGATAGAGAGAAGGCTGGGGAGAGAGATAGAGAGAGAGAAGGCTAGGGAGAGAGAGTGAGAGAGAGAGAGAGAGAGAGAAGGCTGGGGAGAG
This sequence comes from Isurus oxyrinchus, assembly GCA_026770705.1. Lineage (NCBI taxonomy): Eukaryota > Metazoa > Chordata > Chondrichthyes > Lamniformes > Lamnidae > Isurus > Isurus oxyrinchus. The sequence continues at coordinate 87,596 of JANJGN010001368.1, read as the reverse complement.
AGAGAGAGAAGGCTGGGGGGAGAGAGAGAGAGAGTGAGTGAAGGCAGGGGCGAGAGAGAGAGAGAGAGAAGGCTGGAGGGAGAGAGAGTGACAGAGAGAGAAGGCAGGGGAGAGAGAGAGAGAGAGAGAGAAGGCTGGGGAGAGAGAGAGAAGGCTGGTGGGAGAGAGAGAGAGAAGACTGGGGAGAGAGAGAGAGAAGGCTGGGGGGAGAGAGAGAGAGAGAGTGAAGGCTGGGGAGGGAGAGAGTGAGAGAGAGAGAGAAAGCTGGAGAGAGAGAGAGTGAGAGAGAGAGAAGGCTGGGGAGAGAGAGAGTGACAGAGAGAGAAGGCAGGGGAGAGAGAGAGAGAGAGAGAGAGAGAGAGAGAGAGAGAGAGAATGCTGGGGAGAGAGAGAGAAGGCTGATGGGGGAGAGAGAGAGTGAGAGAAGGCTGGGGAGAGAGAGAGTGAGTGAAGGCTGGGGCGAGAGAGTGAGTGAGAGAACGCTGGGGAGAGAGTCAGAGAGAGAAGGCTGGGGAGAGAAAGAGTGAGAGAGAGAGAGAAGGCTGGAGAGAGAGTGAGAGAGAGAAGGCTGGGGAGAGAGAGAGAGAGAGGGCTGGGGAGCGAGAGAGAAAAGGCTGGTGGGAGAGAGAGAGCGAGAAGGCTGAGGAGAGAGAGAGAGAAGGCTGGGGAGAGAGAAAGAAAGTGAGAGAAGGCTGGGGAGAGAGAGAGAGTGAGAGAAGGCTGGGGAGAGAGAGAGAGTGAGAGAGAGTGAAAGAGAGAGAGAAGGCTGGGGAGAGCAAGAGAGAGAGAGAGAGAGAGTTGGAAAGGCTGGGGGGAGAGAGAGAGAAGGCTGGGGAGAAAGAGAGAGAAGGCTGGGGGGAGAGAGAGAGTGAGAGAGAAGGCTGGGGAGAGAGAGAGAGAGAGAGTGAAAGAGAGAGAAGGCTGGGGAGAGAGAGAGTGAGAAGGCTGGAGAGAGAGTGAGAGATAGAGAGAAGGCTGGGGAGAGAGATAGAGAGAGAGAAGGCTAGGGAGAGAGAGAGAGAGAGAGAAGGCTGGGGAGAGAGAGAGAGAAGGCTGGGGGGAGCAAGAGAGAGAGAGAGAGAGAGTTGGAAAGGCTGGGGGGAGAGAGAGAGAAGGCTGGGAGAAAGAGAGAGAAGGCTGGGGGGAGAGAGAGAGTGAGAGAGAAGGCTGGGGAGAGAGAGAGAGAGAGAGTGAAAGAGAGAGAAGGCTGGGGAGAGAGAGAGTGAGAAGGCTGGAGAGAGAGTGAGAGATAGAGAGAAGGCTGGGGAGAGAGATAGAGAGAGAGAAGGCTAGGGAGAGAGAGAGAGAGAGAGAGAGAGAAGGCTGGGGAGAGAGAGAGAGAAGGCTGGGGGGAGAGAGAGAGAGAGAGTGAGTGAAGGCTGGGGCGAGAGAGAGAGAGAGAGAAGGCTGGAGGGAGAGAGAGTGACAGACAGAGAAGGCAGGGGAGAGAGAGACAGAGAGAGAGAGTAGGCTGGGGAGAGAGAGAGAAGGCTGGTGGGAGAGAGAGAGAGAAGACTGGGGAGAGAGAGAGAGAAGGCTGGGGGGAGAGAGAGTGAGAGAGAAGGCTGGGGAGAGAGAGAGTGAGAGAGAAGGCTGGAGAGAGAGAGAGAGAGAGAGAGAGAGTGAAAGAGAGAGAAGGCTGGGGAGAGAGAGAGTGAGAAGGCTGGAGAGAGAGAGTGAGAGATAGAGAGAAGGCTGGGGAGAGAGATAGAGAGAGAGAAGGCAGGGGAGAGAGATAGAGAGAGAGAAGGCTGGGGAGAGAAAGAGAGAGAGAGAGAGAGAGAGAGAAGGCTGGGGAGAGAGAGAGAAGGCTGGTGGGAGAGAGAGGGAGAAGGCTGAGGAGAGAGAGAGAGAAGACTGGGGAGAGAGAGAGATAGAAGGCTGGGGGGGGGGAGAGAGAGAGAGAGAGAAGGCTGGGGAGAGAGAGAGAGAGAAAGAGAGAGAGTGAAAGAGAGAGAAGGCTGGGGAGAGCGAGAGAGAAGGCTGGGGAGAGCGCGAGAGAGAGAGAAGGCTGGGAAGAGAGAAAGATAGAGAATGCTGGGAAGAGAGAGAAAAGACTGGGGAGAGAGAGAAGGCTTGGGAGAGAGAGAGAAGGTTGAGGAGAGAGAGTGAGAGAAGGCTGGGGAGAGAGAGAGAAGGCTGGGGAGAGAGAGAGAGAGAATGCTGAGGAGAGAGAGAGTGAGAGAGAGTGAGAGAAGGCTGGGGTGAGGGAGAGAGAGAGAGAGAGTGAGAAGACTGGGGAGAGAGCGTGAGAGGGAGAGAGAAGGCTGGGGAGAGAGAGAGAGAAGGCTGGGGAGAGCGAGAGAGAGAGAGCCAGAGAGAGAGAAGGCTGGGGAGAGAGAGAGAGAGAAGGCTGGGGAGAGAGAGAGAGAAAAAAAGGCTTGGGAGAGAGAGAGAGTGAGAAAGAGTGAGAGAATGAGAAGGCTGGAGAGAGAGAGTGGGAGAGAGAGAGAAAAGTCTGGGGAGAGAGGGAAAGAGAGAGAGAGAGAGAGTGAAAGAGAGAGAGAGTGAAAGAGAGACAGTGAAAGAGAGAGAGAAATTTGGGAACAGAGAGAGAGAGAGAGAGAGAGAGAAGGCTGGGGAGAGAGAGAGTGAGAGAGAAGGCTGGGGAGAGAGAGAGAGAGAGAGAGAGAGGGGAAAGGCTGGGGAGAGAGAGAGAGAGAGAGAGAAGGCTGGGGAGAGAGAGAGGGAGTGAGTGAAGGCTGGGGAGAGAGAGAGAAAGTGAGAGAGAGAAGGCTGGAGAGAGAGAGTGAGAGAGAAGGCTGGGGAGAGAGAGAGAGAGAGAGAGGGCTGGGGAGAGAGAGAGAAAAGGCTGGTGGGAGAGAGAGAGCGAGAAGGCTGAGGAGAGAGAGAGAAGGCTGGGGAGAGAGAAAGAAAGTGAGAGAAGGCTGGGGAGAGAGAGAGTGAGAGAAGGCTGGGGCGAGAGAGAGAGTGAGAGAAGGCTGGGGTGAGGGAGAGAGAAGGCTGGGGAGAGCGAGAGAGAGAGAGCCAGAGAGAGAGAAGGCTGGGGAGAGAGAGAGAGAGAAGGCTGGGGGGAGAGAGAGAGAGAAAAAGGCTCGGGAGAGAGAGAGAGTGAGAAAGAGTGAGAGAATGAGAAGGCTGGAGAGAGAGAGTGGGAGAGAGAGAGAAAAGGCTGGGGAGAGAGGGAAAGAGAGAGAGAGAGAGTGAAAGAGAGAGTGAAAGAGAGACAGTGAAAGAGAGAGAGAAATTTGGGAACAGAGAGAGAGAGAGAGAAGGCTGGGGAGAGAGAGAGTGAGAGAGAAGGCTGGGGAGAGAGAGAGAGAGGGTTGAGGCTGGGGAGAGAGAGAGAGAGAGAGAGAAGGCTGGGGAGAGAGAGAGAGAGTGAGTGAAGGCTGGGGAGAGAGAGAGAAAGTGAGAGAGAAGGCTGGGGAGAGAGAGTGAGAAGGCTGGGGAGAGATAGAGTGACAGAGAAGGCTGCGAAGAGAGAGAGAGAGAGAAGGCTGGGGAGAGAGAGAGAGAAGGCAGGGGAGAGAAATAGAGAGAGAGAAGGCTGGGGAGAGAGAGAGAAAGTGAGAGAAGGCTGGGGAGAGAGAGAGAGAGAAGGGTGAGGATAGAGAGAGAGAGTGAGTGAGAGAAGGCTGGGGAGAGAGAGAGAGGGAGAGAGAGAGAGAAGGCTGGAGAGAGATAGAGAGAGTGAGACAGAAGGCTGCGAAGAGAGAGAGAGAAGGCTGGGAAGAGAGATAGAGAGAGAGAAGGCTGGGGAGAGAGAGAGAGAGAAGGCTAGGGAGAGAGAGAGAGAGAGAAGGCTGGGGAGAGAGAGAGAGAAAGAGGGAGAGAGAGAGAAGGCTGTGGAGAGAGAGAGAGAGAAGGCTAGGGAGCGAGAGAGAGAGAGAGTGTGAGAAGGCTGGGGAGAGAGAGAGAGAGAGAGAGAAGGCTGGGGAGAGAGAGAGAGTGAGAGAGAGAGAGAAAGAGAGTGAAAGAGAGAGAAATTTGGGAAGATAGAGAGAGAAGGCTGGGGACAGCGAGAGAGAGAGAAGGCTGGGGAGAGATAGAGTGAAAGAGAGAGAGAAGGCTGGGAAGAGAGAGAGAGAGAGAAGGCTGGGAAGAGAGAGAAAGATAGAAGGTTGCGGAGAGAAAGCATGAGAGAAAGAGAGAAGGCTGGGGAGAGCGAGAGCGAGAGAGAATACTGGGGCGAGAGAGAGAAGGCTCAGGAGAGTGAGAGAGAAAAAAAAGGCTGGGGAGAGAGAGAGAAGGCGGGGGAGATAGAAAGAGAGAGAGAGAGAGAGAAAGGCTGGGGAGGGAGAGAGAGGGCTGTGGATAGAGAGAGAGAGAGTGAGAGATGGCTGGGGAGACAGAGAGAGTGAGAGAAGGATGGGGAGAGAGAGAGAGAGATTGAGAGAGAAGGCTGTGCAGAGAGAGTGAGAGAGAGAAGGCTGGGGAGAGAGAGAGTGATAGAGTGAGAAGGAAGGAAAGAGAGTGAGAGAGAGAGAGAGAAGTCTGGGGAGAGAGAGAGAGAGTGAGAGAAGGCTGGGGAGAGAGAGCGTGAGAGAGAGAGAGAGAAGGCTGGGGAGAGCGAGAGAGAGAGAGAGAGAAGGCTGGGGGGAGAGAGAGAAGGCTCGGGAGAGTGACAGAGAAAGAAAAGGCTGGGGAGAGAGAGAGAGAAGGCTGGGGAGCAAGATAGTGAGAGAGAAGGCTGGGGAGAGAGAAAGAGAGAGAGAGAGAGTGAGAGAAGGCTGGGGGGAGTGAGAGAAGGCTGGGGAGAGAGAGAGTGAGAGAGAAGGCTGGGGAGAGAGAGAGAGTGAGAGAGAGAAGACTGGGGAGAGAGAGAGTCAGAGAGTGAGAAGGCAGGAGGAGAGAGTGAGAGAGAGAGAAGGCTGGAGGGAGAGAGAGAGAGAGAGTGAGAGAGAGAAGGCTGTGGAGAGAGAGCGTGTGAGAGAGAGAGAGAAGGCTAGGGAGAGCGAGAGAGAGAGAGAGAGAGAGAAGGCTGGGGGAGAGCGAGAGAGAGAGAGAAGGCTGTGGAGAGAGAGCGTGAGAGAGAGAGAGAGAAGGGCTGGGGAGAGCGAGAGAGAGAGAGGGAAAGAAGGCTGGGGGGAGAGAGAGAAGGCTCAGGAGAGTGACAGAGAGAAAAAAGGCTGGGGAGGAGAGAGAGAAAGGCTGAGAAGAGAGAGAGAGAAGGCTGGGGAGCAAGATAGTGAGAGAGAAGGCTGGGGAGAGAGAGCGTGAGAGAGAGACAGAAGGCTGGGGGAGAGCGAGAGAGAGAGAGAAGGCTGGGGGGAGAGAGAGAAGGCTCAGGAGAGTGACAGAGAAAAAAAAGGGCTGGGGAGAGAGAGAAAGGCTGGCAAGAGAGAGAGAAGGCTGGGGAGCAAGATAGTGAGAGAGAAGGCTGGGGAGAGAGAGAGTGAGAGAAGGCTGGGGGGAGAGAGAGAGTGAGAGAAGGATGGGGAGAGAGAGAGAGAGTGAGAGAGAAGGATGGGGAGAGAGAGAGTCAGAGAGTGAGAAGGCAGGAGAGAAAGTGACAGAGAGAGAGAGAAGGCTGGGGACAGCGAGAGAGAGAGAGAGAGAGAATGAGAGAAGGCTGGGGAGAGATAGATAGAGTGAGATAAGGCTGCGAAGAGAGAGAGAGAAGGCTGGGAAGAGAGAAAGAGGAGGCAGGGGAGAGAGACAGAGAGAGAAGGCTGGGGAGAGAGAGAGATAGAGAGAGAGAAGGCTGGGGAGAGAGAGAGAGAGTGAGAGAAGGCTGGGGAGAGATAGATAGAGTGAGAGAAGGCTGCGAAGAGTGAGAGAGAGAAGGCTGGGATGAGAGAGAGAGAGGAGGCAGGGGAGAGAGACAGAGTGAGAGAAGGCTGGGGAGAGAGAGAGAAAGTGAGAGAAGGCTGGGGAGAGAGAGAGTGAGAGAAGGCTGGGGAGAGAGAGCGAGAGAAGGCTGAGGAGAGAGAGAGAGAGAGAGAGAGAGTGAGAGAAGGCTGGGGAGAGAGAGAGAGAAGGCTGGGCAGAGAGAGAGAAGGCTGGGCAGAGAGAGAGAAGGCTGGAGGCTGGCAGAGAGAGAGAAGGCTGGGCAGAGAGAGAGAAGGCTGGGCAGAGAGAGAGAAGGCTGGCAGAGAGAGAGAAGGCTGGGCAGAGAGAGAGAAGGCTGGGCAGAGAGAGAGAAGGCTGGGCAGAGAGAGAGAAGGCTGGGCAGAGAGAGAGAAGGCTGGGCAGAGAGAGAGAAGGCTGGGCAGAGAGAGAGAAGGCTGGGCAGAGAGAGAGAAGGCTGGGCAGAGAGAGAGAAGGCTGGGCAGAGAGAGAGAAGGCTGGGCAGAGAGAGAGAAGGCTGGGCAGAGAGAGAGAAGGCTGGGCAGAGAGAGAGAGAAGGCTGGCAGAGAGAGAGAGAAGGCTGGGCAGAGAGAGAGAAGGCTGGGCAGAGAGAGAGAGAGAGAGAGAGTGAGAGAAGGCTGGGGAGAGAGAGAGAGAGAAGGCTGACGAGAGAGAGAGAGAGAGAGTGAGAGAAGGCTGGGGAGAGAGAGAGAGAGAAGGCTGAGGAGAGAGAGAGAGAGAGAGAGAGTGAGAGAAGGCTGGGGAGAGAGAGAGAGAAGGCTGGGCAGAGAGAGAGAAGGCTGGGCAGAGAGAGAGAAGGCTGGGCAGAGAGAGAGAAGGCTGGGCAGAGAGAGAGAAGGCTGGGCAGAGAGAGAGAAGGCTGGGCAGAGAGAGAGAAGGCTGGGCAGAGAGAGAGAAGGCTGGGCAGAGAGAGAGATGGCTGGGCAGAGAGAGAGATGGCTGGGCAGAGAGAGAGATGGCTGGGCAGAGAGAGAGAAGGCTGGGCAGAGAGAGAGAAGGCTGGGCAGAGAGAGAGAAGGCTGGGCAGAGAGAGAGAAGGCTGGGCAGAGAGAGAGAAGGCTGGGCAGAGAGAGAGAAGGCTGGGCAGAGAGAGAGAGAAGGCTGGGCAGAGAGAGAGAGAAGGCTGGGCAGAGAGAGAGAGAAGGCTGGGCAGAGAGAGAGAAGGCTGGGCAGAGAGAGAGAAGGCTGGGCAGAGAGAGAGAAGGCTGGGCAGAGAGAGAGAAGGCTGGGCAGAGAGAGAGAAGGCTGGGCAGAGAGAGAGAGAGAAGGCTGGGCAGAGAGAGAGAGAAGGCTGGGCAGAGAGAGAGAGAAGGCTGGGCAGAGAGAGACAAGGCTGGGCAGAGAGAGACAAGGCTGGGCAGAGAGAGAGAGAGAGAGTGAGAGAAGGCTGGGGAGAGAGAGAGAGAGAAGGCTGACGAGAGAGAGAGAGAGAGAGAGAGAGTGAGAGAAGGCTGGGGAGAGAGAGAGAGAGAAGGTTGGGCAGAGAGAGAGAGAAGGCTGGGGAGAGCGATGGAGAGAGACAAGGCTAGTGAGAGAGAGAGAGTGAGAGAAGGCTGGGGAGAGCGGGAGAGAGAGAGAGAGAGAAGGCTGGGGAGAGAGAAGGCTGGGGAGCGAGAGAGAGAGAAGGCTGGGGAGAGAGAGAGAGAGAGAGAAGGCTGGGGAGAGAGAGAGAGAGAGAGAGAGAAGGCTGGGGAGAGAGAGAGAGCCTGAGAGAGAGAGTGAAAGAGAGAGAGAAGGCTGGGGACAGAGCGTGAGAGAGAGAGAGAAGGCTGGGGAGAGCGAGAGAGAGAGAGAGAGAGAGAAGGGTGGGGGAGAGCGAGAGAGAGAGAGAAGGCTGCAAAGAGCGAGAGAGCGAGGGAGAGAAGGCTGGGGAGTGAGAGAGAGAGAGAGTGCTGGGGAGAGAGAGAGAGAGAGAGAGTGAGAGAAGGCTGGGAAGAGAGAGTGAGATAGAAGGCTGGGGAGAGAAAGCGTGAGAGAGAGAGAGAAGGCTGGAGAGAGCGAGAGAGAGAGAGAGAGAGAAGGCTGGGGAGAGCGAGAGAGAGAGAGAAGGCTGGGAAGAGAGAAAGATAGAGAGAGTGAGAGAAGGCTGGGGAGAGAGTGAGAGAGAGAGAGAGAAGGCTGGGGAGAGAGAGAGAGAGAGAGAGAGTGAAAGAGAGAGAGAAGGCTGGGAAGAGAGAGAGAGAGAGAAGGCTGTGGAGAGAAGAGCGTGAGAGAGAGAGAGAGAAGGCTGGGGAGAGCGAGAGAGAGAGAGAGAAGGCTGGGGAGAGAGAGAGTGATAGAGTGAGAAGGCAGGAGAGAGAGTGAGAGAGAGAGAGAGAGAGAGAGAGAAGGCTGGGGAGAGAGAGAGAGAGAGAGAGAGTGAAAGAGAGAGAGAAGGCTGGCAAGAGAGAGAGAGAGAGAAGGCTGTGGAGAGAAGAGCGTGAGAGAGAGAGAGAAGGCTGGGGAGAGCGAGAGAGAGAGAGAGAGAGAAGGATGGGGAGAGAGAGAGTCAGAGAGTGAGAAGGCAGGAGAGAAAGTGAGAGAGAGAGAGAGAGAAGGCTGGGGAGAGAGAGAGAGAGAGAGTGAAAGAGAGAGAGAAGGCTGGCAAGAGAGAGAGAGAGAAGGCTGTGGAGAGAAGAGCGTGAGAGAGAGAAGGCTGGGGAGAGCGAGAGAGAGAGAGAGAGAGAAGGCTGGGGAGAGAGAGAGAAAGTGAGAGAAGGCTGGGGAGAGAGAGAGAGAGTGAGAGAAGGCTGGGGAGAGAGAGAGAGAGAGAGTGTGAGAAGGCTGGGGAGAAAAGAGAGAGTGAGAGAAGGCTGGGGTGAGGGAGAGAGAGTGAGAGAAGGCTGGGCTGAGAGAGAGAGAGTGAAAGAGAGAGAGAGAGTGAGAAGGCTGGGGAGAGAGCGTGAGAGAGAGAGAGAAGGCTGAGGAGAGAGAGAGAGAAGGCTGGGGGAGAGCGAGAGAGAGAGAGCGAGAGAGAGAGAGCCAGAGAGAGAGAAGGCTGGGGAGAGAGAGAGAGAAAAAAAGGCTGGGGAGAGAGAGAGAGAAGGCAGGGCAGATAGAGAGTGAGAGAGAGAAAAGGCTGGGGGGAGAAAGAGAGAAGGCTTGGGAGAGAGAGAGAGAGTGAGAGAAAGCTGGGGAGAGAGTGAGAAAGAGTGAGAGATTGAGAAGGCTGGAGAGAGAGAGAGTGGGAGAGAGATTGAAAAGGCTGGGGAGAGAGGGAAAGAGAGAGAGAGAGAGTGAAAGAGAGAGAGTGAAAGAGAGAGAGAAATTTGGGAACAGAGAGAGAGTGAGAGAGAAGGCTGGGGAGAGAGAGTGAGAGAGAAGGCTGGGGAGAGAGAGAGTCAGAGAGTGAGAAGGCAGGAGAGAGTGAGAGAGAGAGAGTGAGAAGGCTGGGGAGAGATAGAGTGACAGAGAAGGCTGCAAAGAGAGAGAGAGAGAAGGCTGGGAAGAGAGAGAGAGAAGGCAGGGGAGAGAAATAGAGAGAGAGAAGGCTGGGGAGAGAGAGAGAAAGTGAGAGAAGGCTGGGGAGAGAGAGAGAAAAAAGGCTCGGGATAGAAAGAGAGAAGGCAGGGCAGAGAGAGAGAGAGAGAGAGAGAAATGGCTTGGGAGAGAGATAGAGAGAAATGGCTGGGGAGTGAGAGAGAGAGTGAGAGAAGGCTCGGGAGAGAGAGAGAGAGAGAAGGCTGAGGAGACAGAGAGAGTGAGAGAAGGCTGGGGAGAGAGAGAGAGAGAAGGGTGAGGATAGAGAGAGAGAGTGAGAGAGAGAAGGCTGGGGAGAGAGAGAGTGAGAGAGTGAGAAGGCAGGAGAGAGAGTGAGAGAGAGAGAAGGCTGGGGAGAGAGAGAGAGAGAGTGAGCGAAGGCTGGGGAGAGAGAAAGAGAGAGAAGGCTGGGGAGAGATAGAGAGAGTGAGACAGAAGGCTGCGAAGAGAGAGAGAGAGAAGGCTGGGAAGAGAGAGAGAGAGAGAGAGAGAAGGCTGGGGAGAGAGAGAGAGAAGGCTAGGGAGAGAGAGAGAGAGAGAAAGAGGGAGAGAGAGAGAGAGAGAGAGTGAGAAGGCTGGGGAGAGAGAGAGTAGGAGAGAGAGAGAGTGAAAGAGAGAGAGTGAAAGAGAGAGAGAAATTTGAGAAGAGAGAGAGAGACAGAGAGAGAGAAGGCTGGGGAGAGAGCGTGAGAGAGAGAGAGGGCTGGGGACAGCGAGAGAGAGAGAGAGAGAGAGAATGAGAGAAGGCTGGGGAGAGATAGATAGAGTGAGATAAGGCTGCGAAGAGAGAGAGAGAAGGCTGGGAAGAGAGAAAGAGGAGGCAGGGGAGAGAGACAGAGAGAGAGAAGGCTGGGGAGAGAGAGAGATAGAGAGAGAGAAGGCTGGGGAGAGCGAGAGAAAGAGAGAGAGAGAGAAGGATGGGGAGAGAGAGAGTTAGAGAGTGAGAAGGCAGGAGAGAAAGTGAGAGAGAGAGAGAGAGAGAAGGCTGGGGAGAGAGAGACAGAGAGAGAGAGAGAGTGAAAGAGAGAGAGAAGGCTGGCAAGAGAGAGAGAGAGAAGGCTGTGGAGAGAAGAGCGTGAGAGAGAGAAGGCTGGGGAGAGCGAGAGAGAGAGAGAGAGAGAGAGAGAGAGCAGGCTGGGGAGAGAGAGAGAGAGAAAGTGAGAGAAGGCTGGGGAGAGAGAGAGAGAGTGAGAGAAGGCTGGGGTGAGAGAGAGAGAGAGAGAAAGAGAGAGAGAGAGTGTGAGAAGGCTGGGGAGAAAAGAGAGAGTGAGAGAAGGCTGGGCTGAGAGAGAGAGAGTGAAAGAGAGAGAGAGAGTGAGAAGGCTGGGGAGAGAGCGTGAGAGAGAGAGAGAAGGCTGGGGAGAGAGAGAGAGAAGGCTGGGGAGAGCGAGAGAGAGAGAGCGAGAGAGAGAGAGCCAGAGAGAGAGAAGGCTGGGGAGAGAGAGAGAGAAAAAAAGGCTGGGGAGAGAGAGAGAGAAGGCAGGGCAGATAGAGAGTGAGAGAGAGAAAAGGCTGGGGGGAGAAAGAGAGAAGGCTTGGGAGAGAGAGAGAGAGTGAGAGAAAGCTGGGGAGAGAGTGAGAAAGAGTGAGAGATTGAGAAGGCTGGAGAGAGAGAGAGTGGGAGAGAGAGAGAAAAGGCTGGGGAGAGAGGGAAAGAGAGAGAGAGAGAGAGTGAAAGAGAGAGAGTGAAAGAGAGAGAGAAATTTGGGAACAGAGAGAGAGTGAGAGAGAAGGCTGGGGAGAGAGAGTGAGAGAGAGAAGGCTGGGGAGAGAGAGAGAGAGACAAGGCTGGGGAGAGAGAGAGAGAAGGCTGGGGGAGAGAGAGAGAGAGAGAGAGAGAGAGAGAGTGAGTGAAGGCTGGGGCGAGAGAGAGAGTGAGAGAACGCTGGGGAGTGAGTGAGAGAGAGAGAGGATGCTGGAGAGAGCGAGAGAGAGAGAGAGAGAGAGAAGGCTCGGGAGAGTGAGAGAGAAAAAAAAGGCTGGAGAGAGAGAGAGAGTGCGAGAAGGCTGGGGAGACAGAGAGAGTGAGAGAGAGTAAAAGAGAGAGAGAAGGCTGGGGAGAGCAAGAGAGAGAGAGAGGTGGAAAGGCTGGGGGGAGAGAGAAGGCTGGGGAGAAAGAGACAGAAGGCTGGGGAGAGAGAGAGTGAGAGTGAGAAGGCTTGAGAGAGAGAGTGAGAGAGAGAGGGAAAAGTCTGGGGAGAGGGCTGGGGAGAGAGAAGGCTGGGGGAGATAGAGAGAGATAGAGAGACAGACAGAGAGAGAGAGAAAAGGCTGGGGGAGAGCGAGAGTGAAGTCTGGGGAGAGAGAGAGAGAAGGCTGGGGGGGATAGAGTGAGAGAGAGTGTGAGAGACGACTGGGACGAGAGAGAGAGTGAGAGAACGCTGGGGAGAGAGTGAGAGAGAGGGAAGGCTGGGGAGAGAGAGTGAGAGAGAGAGAAGGCTGGGGAGAGAGAGAGTGAGAGAAAGAGAGAGAGAGAAGGCTGGGGGAGAGCGAGAGAGAATGCTGGGGAGAGCATGAGAGAGAGAGAAGGCTGGGAAGAGAGAGAGAGAGAAGGCTGGGAAGAGAGAAAGAGAGAGAATGCTGGGAAGGGAGAAAGATAAGTCTGGGAAGAGAGAGAGGGCTGGGGAGAGAGAGAGAGAGAAGACTGGGGAGAGAGAGACAAAATGCTGGGAGAGGAAGAGAAGGCTGGGGAGAGAGAGTGAGAGAAGGCTGGGGAGAGTGAGTGAATGCTGGGGCGAGAGAGAGAGTGAGAGAACGCTGGGGAGAGAGTGAGAGAGAGGGAGAAGGCTGGGGAGAGAGAGAGAGAAGGCGTGGGGGAGAGAGAGAGTGAGTGAAGGCTGGGGCGAGAGAGTGAGTGAGAGAACGCTGGGGAGAGAGTCAGAGAGAGAAGGCTGGGGAGAGAGAGAGAGAGAGAGAAGGCTGGGGGAGATAGAGAGAGATAGAGAGACAGACAGAGAGAGAGAGAAAAGGCTGGGGGAGAGCGAGAGTGAAGTCTGGGGAGAGAGAGAGAGAAGGCTGGGGGGATAGAGTGAGAGAGAGTGTGAGAGACGACTGGGACGAGAGAGAGAGTGAGAGAACGCTGGGGAGAGAGTGAGAGAGAGGGAAGGCTGGGGAGAGAGAGTGAGAGAGAGAAGGCTGGGGAGAGAGAGAGTGAGAGAAAGAGAGAGAGAGAAGGCTGGGGAGAGCGAGAGAGAATGCTGGGGAGAGCATGAGAGAGAGAGAAGGCTGGGAAGAGAGAGAGAGAGAAGGCTGGGGAGAGCGAGAGAGAATGCTGGGGAGAGCATGAGAGAGAGAGAAGGCTGGGAAGAGAGAGAGAGAGAAGGCTGGGAAAAGAGAAAGAGAGAGAATGCTGGGAAGGGAGAAAGATAAGTCTGGGAAGAGAGAGAGGGCTGGGGAGATACAGAGAGAGAGAAAGCTGGGGAGAGAGAGAGAGAGAAGACTGGGGAGAGAGAGACAAAAGGCTGGGGAGAGGAAGAGAAGGCTGGGGAGAGAGAGTGAGAGAAGGCTGGGGAGAGTGAGTGAATGCTGGGGCGAGAGAGAGAGTGAGAGAACGCTGGGGAGAGAGTGAGAGAGAGGGAGAAGGCTGGGGAGAGAGAGAGAGAAGGCTGGGGGGAGAGAGAGAGTGAGTGAAGGCTGGGGCGAGAGAGTGAGTGAGAGAACGCTGGGGAGAGAGTCAGAGAGAGAAGGCTGGGGAGAGAAAGAGTGAGAGAGAGAGAGAAGGCTGGAGAGAGAGAGTGAGAGAGAGAAGGCTAGGGAGAGAGAGAGAGAGAGAGGGGCTGGGGAGCGAGAGAGAAAAGGCTGGTGGGAGAGAGAGAGCGAGAAGGCTGAGGAGAGAGAGAGAAGGCTGGGGAGAGAGAAAGAAAGTGAGAGAAGGCTGGGGAGAGAGAGAGAGTGAGAGAAGGCTGGGGAGAGAGAGAGAGTGAGAGAGAGTGAAAGAGAGAGAAAAGGCTGGGGGAGGAGCAAGAGAGAGAGAGAGATAGAGTTGGAAAGGCTGGGGGGAGAGAGAGAGAAGGCTGGGGAGAAAGAGAGAGAAGGCTGGGGGGAGAGAGAGAGAGTGAGAGAAGGCTGGGGAGAGAGAGAGAGTGAGAGAGAAGGCTGGGGAGAGAGAGAGAGAGAGAGAGTGAAAGAGAGAGAAGGCTGGGAAGAGAGAGAGAGAGAAGGCTGGGAAGAGAGAAAGAGAGAGAATGCTGGGAAGGGAGAAAGATAAGTCTGGGAAGAGAGAGAGGGCTGGGGGAGAGAGAGAGAGAGAAGACTGGGGGAGAGAGAGACAAAAGGCTGGGGAGAGGAAGAGAAGGCTGGGGAGAGAGAGTGAGAGAAGGCTGGGGAGAGTGAGTGAATGCTGGGGCGAGAGAGAGAGAGTGAGAGAACGCTGGGGAGAGAGTGAGAGAGAGGGAGAAGGCTGGGGAGAGAGAGAGAGAAGGCGTGGGGGAGAGAGAGAGTGAGTGAAGGCTGGGGCGAGGAGAGTGAGGTGAGAGAACGCTGGGGAGAGAATCAGAGAGAGAAGGCTGGGGAGAGAGAGAGAGAGAGAGAGGGCTGGGGGAGATAGAGAGAGATAGAGAGACAGACAGAGAGAGAGAGAAAAGGCTGGGGAGAGCGAGAGTGAAGTCTGGGGGAGAGAGAGAGAGAAGGCTGGGGGGATAGAGTGAGAGAGAGTGTGAGAGACGACTGGGGACGAGAGAGAGAGTGAGAGAACGCTGGGGAGAGAGTGAGAGAGAGGGAAGGCTGGGGAGAGAGAGTGAGAGAGAGAGAAGGCTGGGGAGAGAGAGAGTGAGAGAAAGAGAGAGAGAGAAGGCTGGGGAGAGCGAGAGAGAATGCTGGGGAGAGCATGAGAGAGAGAGAAGGCTGGGAAGAGAGAGAGAGAGAAGGCTGGGAAGAGAGAAAGAGAGAGAATGCTGGGAAGGGAGAAAGATAAGTCTGGGAAGAGAGAGAGGGCTGGGGAGAGAGAGAGAGAGAAGACTGGGGAGAGAGAGACAAAATGCTGGGGAGAGGAAGAGAAGGCTGGGGAGAGAGAGTGAGAGAAGGCTGGGGAGAGTGAGTGAATGCTGGGGCGAGAGAGAGAGTGAGAGAACGCTGGGGAGAGAGTGAGAGAGAGGGAGAAGGCTGGGGAGAGAGAGAGAGAAGGCGTGGGGGAGAGAGAGAGTGAGTGAAGGCTGGGGCGAGAGAGTGAGTGAGAGAACGCTGGGGAGAGAGTCAGAGAGAGAAGGCTGGGGAGAGAGAGAGAGAGAGAGAAGGCTGGGGGAGATAGAGAGAGATAGAGAGACAGACAGAGAGAGAGAGAAAAGGCTGGGGAGAGCGAGAGTGAAGTCTGGGGAGAGAGAGAGAGAAGGCTGGGGGGATAGAGTGAGAGAGAGTGTGAGAGACGACTGGGACGAGAGAGAGAGTGAGAGAACGCTGGGGAGAGAGTGAGAGAGAGGGAAGGCTGGGGAGAGAGAGTGAGAGAGAGAAGGCTGGGGAGAGAGAGAGTGAGAGAAAGAGAGAGAGAGAAGGCTGGGGAGAGCGAGAGAGAATGCTGGGGAGAGCATGAGAGAGAGAGAAGGCTGGGAAGAGAGAGAGAGAGAAGGCTGGGAAAAGAGAAAGAGAGAGAATGCTGGGAAGGGAGAAAGATAAGTCTGGGAAGAGAGAGAGGGCTGGGGAGATACAGAGAGAGAGAAAGCTGGGGAGAGAGAGAGAGAGAAGACTGGGGAGAGAGAGACAAAAGGCTGGGGAGAGGAAGAGAAGGCTGGGGAGAGAGAGTGAGAGAAGGCTGGGGAGAGTGAGTGAATGCTGGGGCGAGAGAGAGAGTGAGAGAACGCTGGGGAGAGAGTGAGAGAGAGGGAGAAGGCTGGGGAGAGAGAGAGAGAAGGCTGGGGGGAGAGAGAGAGTGAGTGAAGGCTGGGGCGAGAGAGTGAGTGAGAGAACGCTGGGGAGAGAGTCAGAGAGAGAAGGCTGGGGAGAGAAAGAGTGAGAGAGAGAGAGAAGGCTGGAGAGAGAGAGTGAGAGAGAGAAGGCTAGGGAGAGAGAGAGAGAGAGAGGGCTGGGGAGCGAGAGAGAAAAGGCTGGTGGGAGAGAGAGAGCGAGAAGGCTGAGGAGAGAGAGAGAAGGCTGGGGAGAGAGAAAGAAAGTGAGAGAAGGCTGGGGAGAGAGAGAGAGTGAGAGAAGGCTGGGGAGAGAGAGAGAGTGAGAGAGAGTGAAAGAGAGAGAAAAGGCTGGGGAGAGCAAGAGAGAGAGAGAGATAGAGTTGGAAAGGCTGGGGGAGAGAGAGAGAAGGCTGGGGAGAAAGAGAGAGAAGGCTGGGGGGAGAGAGAGAGAGTGAGAGAAGGCTGGGGAGAGAGAGAGAGTGAGAGAGAAGGCTGGGGAGAGAGAGAGAGAGAGAGAGTGAAAGAGAGAGAAGGCTGGGAAGAGAGAGAGAGAGAAGGCTGGGAAGAGAGAAAGAGAGAGAATGCTGGGAAGGGAGAAAGATAAGTCTGGGAAGAGAGAGAGGGCTGGGGAGAGAGAGAGAGAGAAGACTGGGGAGAGAGAGACAAAAGGCTGGGGAGAGGAAGAGAAGGCTGGGGAGAGAGAGTGAGAGAAGGCTGGGGAGAGTGAGTGAATGCTGGGGCGAGAGAGAGAGTGAGAGAACGCTGGGGGAGAGAGTGAGAGAGAGGGAGAAGGCTGGGGAGAGAGAGAGAGAAGGCGTGGGGGAGAGAGAGAGTGAGTGAAGGCTGGGGCGAGAGAGTGAGTGAGAGAACGCTGGGGAGAGAATCAGAGAGAGAAGGCTGGGGGAGAGAGAGAGAGAGAGAGAGGGCTGGGGGAGATAGAGAGAGATAGAGAGACAGACAGAGAGAGAGAGAAAAGGCTGGGGAGAGCGAGAGTGAAGTCTGGGGAGAGAGAGAGAGAAGGCTGGGGGGATAGAGTGAGAGAGAGTGTGAGAGACGACTGGGACGAGAGAGAGAGTGAGAGAACGCTGGGGAGAGAGTGAGAGAGAGGGAAGGCTGGGGAGAGAGAGTGAGAGAGAGAGAAGGCTGGGGAGAGAGAGAGTGAGAGAAAGAGAGAGAGAGAAGGCTGGGAGAGCGAGAGAGAATGCTGGGGAGAGCATGAGAGAGAGAGAAGGGCTGGGAAGAGAGAGAGAGAGAAGGCTGGGAAGAGAGAAAGAGAGAGAATGCTGGAAGGGAGAAAGATAAGTCTGGGAAGAGAGAGAGGGCTGGGGAGAGAGAGAGAGAAGACTGGGGGGAGAGAGAGACAAAATGCTGGGGAGAGGAAGAGAAGGCTGGGGAGAGAGAGTGAGAGAAGGCTGGGGAGAGTGAGTGAATGCTGGGGCGAGAGAGAGAGTGAGAGAACGCTGGGGAGAGAGTGAGAGAGAGGGAGAAGGCTGGGGAGAGAGAGAGAGAAGGCGTGGGGGAGAGAGAGAGTGAGTGAAGGCTGGGGCGAGAGAGTGAGTGAGAGAACGCTGGGGAGAGAGTCAGAGAGAGAAGGCTGGGGAGAGAGAGAGAGAGAGAGAGAAGGCTGGGGGAGATAGAGAGAGATAGAGAGACAGACAGAGAGAGAGAGAAAAGGCTGGGGAGAGCGAGAGTGAAGTCTGGGGAGAGAGAGAGAGAAGGCTGGGGGGATAGAGTGAGAGAGAGTGTGAGAGACGACTGGGACGAGAGAGAGAGTGAGAGAACGCTGGGGAGAGAGTGAGAGAGAGGGAAGGCTGGGGAGAGAGAGTGAGAGAGAAGACTAGGGAAGAGTGAGAGAGTGAGAGAGAAGGCTGGGAAGAGAGAGAGAGAGTGAGAGAGAGAAGGCTGGTGAGAGAGAGAAAGAGAGAGAGAAGGCCGGTGGGAGAGAGAGAGAGAGAGAACGCTGGGGGCAGAGAGAGAGAGAGAAGGCTGGGGAGAGAGAAAGTGAGAGTGAGAGAAGGCTGGAGAGAGAGAGAGAGAGAAGGCTGGGGAGAGAGAGAGAGAGAGAAAAGGCTGGGGAGAGAGAGAGAGAAGGCTGGGGAGAGCAAGAGAGAGAGAGAGAAAGAAGGCTGTGGAGAGAGAGAGAGAGAGAGAGAGAGAGAGAGAGAGAAGGCTGGGGAGAGAGAGAGAGAGAGAGAGAGAGAAGGCTGGAGAGTGAGATAGAGAAGGCTGGGGAGAGAGAGAGAGAAGGCAGGGGAGAGAGAGAGAAGGCAGGGGAGAGAGAGAGAGAGAGAAAAAAGGCTGGGGAGAGAGAGAGAGAAGGCTGGGGAGAGAAAGAGAGAGAGAGAGAGAGTGAGAGATAGAGAAGGCTGTGGAGAGAGAGAGTGAGAGAGTGAGAAGGCTGGAGAGAGAGAGAGAGAGAGAGAGAGAGAGGGAAAATTCCGGAGAGAGAGAGAGAAGGCTGGGGAGAGAGAAGGCTGGGGGTAGAGAAGGCTGGGGGGAGAGAGAGAGAGAGAAAAGGTTGGAGAGAGAGAGAGTGAAGTTTGGGGAGAGAGAGAGAAGGCTCAGCGGGGGGGTGTTGGGGAAAGATAAGGCTGTGAAGAGAGAGAGCGCTGGGGAGAAAGAGAGAGAGAGAGAGAAGGCTGGGGAGAGAGAGAGAAGGCTGGGGAGAGAGAGCGAAAAAAAAGGCTGGGGAGAGAGAGAGAGAAGGCAGGGGAGAGAGATGGAGAGAGAGAAGTTTGGGGAGAGAGAGAGAGAGAGAGAAGGCTGGGGAGAGAGAGAGTGAGAAGGCTGGGGAGAGAGAGAGTGAGAAGGCTGGGGAGAGAGAGAGTGAGAAGGCTGGGGAGAGAGAGAGTGAGAGAGAGAGAAAAGTCTGGAGAGAGAGAAGGCTGTGGAGAGAGAAGGCTGGGAAGAGAGAGAGAGAAAAGGTTGGGGAGAGAGAGAGTGAAGTTTGGGGAGAGAGAGAAGGCTCGGGGGGGAGAGAGGGAGAGAGAGAGAGAGAATGTGTGAAAGAAGGCTGGGGCGAGAGAGAGAGTGAGAGAAGGCTGGGGAGAGAGAGAGAGTGAGTGAAGGCTGGGGCGAGAGAGTGAGTGAGAGACGCTGGGGAGAGAGTCAGAGAGAGAAGGCTGGGGAGAGAAAGAGTGAGAGAGAGAGAGAAGGCTGGAGAGAGAGAGTGAGAGAGAGAAGGCTGGGGAGAGAGAGAGAGAGAGAGGGCTGGGGAGCGAGAGAGAAAAGGCTGGTGGGAGAGAGAGAGCGAGAAGGCTGAGGAGAGAGAGAGAAGGCTGGGGAGAGAGAAAGAAAGTGAGAGAAGGCTGGGGAGAGAGAGAGAGTGAGAGAAGGCTGGGGAGAGAGAGAGAGTGAGAGAGAGTGAAAGAGAGAGAGAAGGCTGGGGAGAGCAAGAGAGATAGAGTTGGAAAGGCTGGGGGGAGAGAGAGAGAAGGCTGGGGAGAAAGAGAGAGAAGGCTGGGGGGAGAGAGAGAGAGTGAGAGAAGGCTGGGGAGAGAGAGAGAGTGAGAGAGAAGGCTGGGGAGAGAGAGAGAGAGAGAGAGTGAAAGAGAGAGAAGGCTGGGAAGAGAGAGAGAGAGAAGGCTGGGAAGAGAGAAAGAGAGAGAATGCTGGGAAGGGAGAAAGATAAGTCTGGGAAGAGAGAGAGGGCTGGGGAGAGAGAGAGAGAGAAGACTGGGGAGAGAGAGACAAAAGGCTGGGGAGAGGAAGAGAAGGCTGGGGAGAGAGAGAGAGAGAGTGAAAGAGAGAGAAGGCTGGGGAGAGAGAGAGTGAGAAGGCTGGAGAGAGAGTGAGAGATAGAGAGAAGGCTGGGGAGAGAGATAGAGAGAGAGAAGGCTAGGGAGAGAGAGTGAGAGAGAGAGAGAGAGACAAGGCTGGGGAGAGAGAGAGAGAAGGCTGGGGAGAGAGAGAGAGAGAGTGAGTGAAGGCAGGGGCGAGAGAGAGAGAGAGAGAAGGCTGGAGGGAGAGAGAGTGACAGAGAGAGAAGGCAGGGGAGAGAGAGAGAGAGAGAGAGAAGGCTGGGGAGAGAGAGAGAAGGCTGGTGGGAGAGAGAGAGAGAAGACTGGGGAGAGAGAGAGAGAAGGCTGGGGGGAGAGAGAGAGAGAGAGTGAAGGCTGGGGAGGGAGAGAGTGAGAGAGAGAGAGAAAGCTGGAGAGAGAGAGAGAGTGAGAGAGAGAGAAGGCTGGGGAGAGAGAGAGTGACAGAGAGAGAAGGCAGGGGAGAGAGAGAGAGAGAGAGAGAGAGAGAGAGAGAGAATGCTGGGGAGAGAGAGAGAAGGCTGATGGGGGAGAGAGAGAGTGAGAGAAGGCTGGGGAGAGAGAGAGTGAGTGAAGGCTGGGGCGAGAGAGTGAGTGAGAGAACGCTGGGGAGAGAGTCAGAGAGAGAAGGCTGGGGAGAGAAAGAGTGAGAGAGAGAGAGAAGGCTGGAGAGAGAGTGAGAGAGAGAAGGCTGGGGAGAGAGAGAGAGAGAGAGGGCTGGGGAGCGAGAGAGAAAAGGCTGGTGGGAGAGAGAGAGCGAGAAGGCTGAGGAGAGAGAGAGAGAAGGCTGGGGAGAGAGAAAGAAAGTGAGAGAAGGCTGGGGAGAGAGAGAGAGTGAGAGAAGGCTGGGGAGAGAGAGAGAGTGAGAGAGAGTGAAAGAGAGAGAGAAGGCTGGGGAGAGCAAGAGAGAGAGAGAGAGAGAGTTGGAAAGGCTGGGGGGAGAGAGAGAGAAGGCTGGGGAGAAAGAGAGAGAAGGCTGGGGGGAGAGAGAGAGTGAGAGAGAAGGCTGGGGAGAGAGAGAGAGAGAGAGAGTGAAAGAGAGAGAAGGCTGGGGAGAGAGAGAGTGAGAAGGCTGGAGAGAGAGTGAGAGATAGAGAGAAGGCTGGGGAGAGAGATAGAGAGAGAGAAGGCTAGGGAGAGAGAGAGAGAGAGAGAAGGCTGGGGAGAGAGAGAGAGAAGGCTGGGGGGAGCAAGAGAGAGAGAGAGAGAGAGTTGGAAAGGCTGGGGGGAGAGAGAGAGAAGGCTGGGGAGAAAGAGAGAGAAGGCTGGGGGGAGAGAGAGAGTGAGAGAGAAGGCTGGGGAGAGAGAGAGAGAGAGAGTGAAAGAGAGAGAAGGCTGGGGAGAGAGAGAGTGAGAAGGCTGGAGAGAGAGTGAGAGATAGAGAGAAGGCTGGGGAGAGAGATAGAGAGAGAGAAGGCTAGGGAGAGAGAGAGAGAGAGAGAGAGAGAGAAGGCTGGGGAGAGAGAGAGAGAAGGCTGGGGGGAGAGAGAGAGAGAGAGTGAGTGAAGGCTGGGGCGAGAGAGAGAGAGAGAGAAGGCTGGAGGGAGAGAGAGTGACAGACAGAGAAGGCAGGGGAGAGAGAGACAGAGAGAGAGAGTAGGCTGGGGAGAGAGAGAGAAGGCTGGTGGGAGAGAGAGAGAGAAGACTGGGGAGAGAGAGAGAGAAGGCTGGGGGGAGAGAGAGAGAGAGAGAGAGAGTGAAGGCTGGGGAGGGAGAGAGTGAGAGAGAGAGAGAGAAAGCTGGAGAGAGAGAGAGTGAGAGAGAGAGAAGGCTGGGGAGAGAGAGAGTGACAGAGAGAGAAGGCAGGGGAGAGAGAGAGAGAGAGAGAGAGAGAGAGAGAGAGAATGCTGGGGAGAGAGAGAGAAGGCTGATGGGGGAGAGAGAGAGTGAGAGAAGGCTGGGGAGAGAGAGAGTGAGAGAGAAGGCTGGAGAGAGAGAGAGAGAGAGAGAGAGAGTGAAAGAGAGAGAAGGCTGGGGAGAGAGAGAGTGAGAAGGCTGGAGAGAGAGAGTGAGAGATAGAGAGAAGGCTGGGGAGAGAGATAGAGAGAGAGAAGGCAGGGGAGAGAGATA
This sequence comes from Isurus oxyrinchus, assembly GCA_026770705.1. Lineage (NCBI taxonomy): Eukaryota > Metazoa > Chordata > Chondrichthyes > Lamniformes > Lamnidae > Isurus > Isurus oxyrinchus. The sequence continues at coordinate 66,697 of JANJGN010001368.1, read as the reverse complement.
GAGAGAGAGAAGGCTGGGGAGAGAAAGAGAGAGAGAGAGAGAGAGAGTGAAGGCTGGGGCGAGAGAGAGAGAGAGAAGGCTGGAGGGAGAGAGAGTGACAGAGAGAGAAGGCAGGGGAGAGAGAGAGAGAGAGAGAGAGAGAGAGAAGGCTGGGGAGAGAGAGAGAAGGCTGGTGGGAGAGAGAGGGAGAAGGCTGAGGAGAGAGAGAGAGAAGACTGGGGAGAGAGAGAGATAGAAGGCTGGGGGGGGGGAGAGAGAGAGAGAGAAGGCTGGGGAGAGAGAGAGAGAGAAAGAGAGAGAGTGAAAGAGAGAGAAGGCTGGGGAGAGAGAGAGTGAGAAGGCTGGAGAGAGAGTGAGAGATAGAGAGAAGGCTGGGGAGAGCGCGAGAGAGAGAGAAGGCTGGGAAGAGAGAAAGAGAAGGCTGGGAAGAAAGAGAGAGAGAGAGAGAGAGGAGAAGGCTGAAGAGAGAGAGAGTGAGAGAGAGAAGGCTGGGGAGAGAGAGAGTGAGAGAGAGAGAGGCTGGGGAGAGAGAGAGTGAGAGAGAGAAAGAAGCCTGTGGAGAGAGAGAGAGAGAAGGCTGGGGACAGAGAGAGAGAGAGAGAGAGTGAGAAAGCTGGGGAGAGAGAGAGAGAAGGCTAGGGAGTGAGAGAGAGAAAAAAAGGCTGGGAGAGAGAGAGAGAAAAGGCAGGGGAGAGAGAGAGAGAGAAGGCTGGGGAGAGAAAGAGAGAGAGAGAGAGAGTGAGAGAAGGCTGGGGAGAGAGAGAGTGAGAAGGCTAGAGAGAGAGAGTGAGAGAGAGAGGGAAAGCTGGAGTGAGAGAGAGTGAGAGAGAGAGAGAAGGCTGGGGAGAGAGAGAGAGAGAAGGCTGGGGAGAGAGAGAGAGAGAAGGCTGGGGGGAGAGAGAGAGAGAGAGAGAGAGTGAAGGCTGGGGAGGGAGAGAGTGAGAGAGAGAGAGAAAGCTGGAGAGAGAGAGAGTGAGAGAGAGAGAGAGAAGGCTGGGGAGAGCGAGAGAGAAGGCTGGGGAGAGCGCGAGAGAGAGAGAAGGCTGGGAAGAGAGAAAGATAGAGAATGCTGGAAGAGAGAGAAAAGACTGGGGAGAGAGAGAAGGCTTGGGAGAGAGAGAGAAGGTTGAGGAGAGAGAGTGAGAGAAGGCTGGGGAGAGAGAGAGAAGGCTGGGGAGAGAGAGAGAGAGAGTGCTGAGGAGAGAGAGAGTGAGAGAGAGTGAGAGAAGGCTGGGGTGAGGGAGAGAGAGAGAGAGAGTGAGAAGACTGGGGAGAGAGAGAAGGCTTGGGAGAGAGAGAGAAGGTTGAGGAGAGAGAGTGAGAGAAGGCTGGGGAGAGAGAGAGAAGGCTGGGGAGAGAGAGAGAGAGAATGCTGAGGAGAGAGAGAGTGAGAGAGAGTGAGAGAAGGCTGGGGTGAGGGAGAGAGAGAGAGAGAGTGAGAAGACTGGGGAGAGAGCGTGAGAGGGAGAGAGAAGGCTGGGGAGAGAGAGAGAGAAGGCTGGGGAGAGCGAGAGAGAGAGAGCCAGAGAGAGAGAAGGCTGGGGAGAGAGAGAGAGAGAAGGCTGGGGAGAGAGAGAGAGAAAAAAAGGCTTGGGAGAGAGAGAGAGTGAGAAAGAGTGAGAGAATGAGAAGGCTGGAGAGAGAGAGTGGGAGAGAGAGAGAAAAGTCTGGGGAGAGAGGGAAAGAGAGAGAGAGAGAGAGTGAAAGAGAGAGAGAGTGAAAGAGAGACAGTGAAAGAGAGAGAGAAATTTGGGAACAGAGAGAGAGAGAGAGAGAGAGAAGGCTGGGGAGAGAGAGAGTGAGAGAGAAGGCTGGGGAGAGAGAGAGAGAGAGAGAGAGAGGGGAAAGGCTGGGGAGAGAGAGAGAGAGAGAGAGAAGGCTGGGGAGAGAGAGAGGGAGTGAGTGAAGGCTGGGGAGAGAGAGAGAAAGTGAGAGAGAGAAGGCTGGAGAGAGAGAGTGAGAGAGAGAAGGCTGGGGAGAGAGAGAGAGAGAGAGAGGGCTGGGGAGAGAGAGAGAAAAGGCTGGTGGGAGAGAGAGAGCGAGAAGGCTGAGGAGAGAGAGAGAAGGCTGGGGAGAGAGAAAGAAAGTGAGAGAAGGCTGGGGAGAGAGAGAGTGAGAGAAGGCTGGGGCGAGAGAGAGAGTGAGAGAAGGCTGGGGTGAGGGAGAGAGAAGGCTGGGGAGAGCGAGAGAGAGAGAGCCAGAGAGAGAGAAGGCTGGGGAGAGAGAGAGAGAGAAGGCTGGGGGGAGAGAGAGAGAGAAAAAGGCTCGGGAGAGAGAGAGAGTGAGAAAGAGTGAGAGAATGAGAAGGCTGGAGAGAGAGAGTGGGAGAGAGAGAGAAAAGTCTGGGGAGAGAGGGAAAGAGAGAGAGAGAGAGAGTGAAAGAGAGAGAGAGTGAAAGAGAGACAGTGAAAGAGAGAGAGAAATTTGGGAACAGAGAGAGAGAGAGAGAGAGAGAAGGCTGGGGAGAGAGAGAGTGAGAGAGAAGGCTGGGGAGAGAGAGAGAGAGAGAGAGAGAGGGGAAAGGCTGGGGAGAGAGAGAGAGAGAGAGAGAAGGCTGGGGAGAGAGAGAGGGAGTGAGTGAAGGCTGGGGAGAGAGAGAGAAAGTGAGAGAGAGAAGGCTGGAGAGAGAGAGTGAGAGAGAGAAGGCTGGGGAGAGAGAGAGAGAGAGAGAGGGCTGGGGAGAGAGAGAGAAAAGGCTGGTGGGAGAGAGAGAGCGAGAAGGCTGAGGAGAGAGAGAGAAGGCTGGGGAGAGAGAAAGAAAGTGAGAGAAGGCTGGGGAGAGAGAGAGTGAGAGAAGGCTGGGGCGAGAGAGAGAGTGAGAGAAGGCTGGGGTGAGGGAGAGAGAAGGCTGGGGAGAGCGAGAGAGAGAGAGCCAGAGAGAGAGAAGGCTGGGGAGAGAGAGAGAGAGAAGGCTGGGGGGAGAGAGAGAGAGAAAAAGGCTCGGGAGAGAGAGAGAGAGTGAGAAAGAGTGAGAGAATGAGAAGGCTGGAGAGAGAGAGTGGGAGAGAGAGAGAAAAGGCTGGGGAGAGAGGGAAAGAGAGAGAGAGAGAGTGAAAGAGAGAGTGAAAGAGAGACAGTGAAAGAGAGAGAGAAATTTGGGAACAGAGAGAGAGAGAGAGAAGGCTGGGGAGAGAGAGAGTGAGAGAGAAGGCTGGGGAGAGAGAGAGAGAGGGTTGAGGCTGGGGAGAGAGAGAGAGAGAGAGAGAAGGCTGGGGAGAGAGAGAGAGAGTGAGTGAAGGCTGGGGAGAGAGAGAGAAAGTGAGAGAGAAGGCTGGGGAGAGAGAGTGAGAAGGCTGGGGAGAGATAGAGTGACAGAGAAGGCTGCGAAGAGAGAGAGAGAGAGAAGGCTGGGGAGAGAGAGAGAGAAGGCAGGGGAGAGAAATAGAGAGAGAGAAGGCTGGGGAGAGAGAGAGAAAGTGAGAGAAGGCTGGGGAGAGAGAGAGAGAGAAGGGTGAGGATAGAGAGAGAGAGTGAGTGAGAGAAGGCTGGGGAGAGAGAGAGAGGGAGAGAGAGAGAGAAGGCTGGAGAGAGATAGAGAGAGTGAGACAGAAGGCTGCGAAGAGAGAGAGAGAAGGCTGGGAAGAGAGATAGAGAGAGAGAAGGCTGGGGAGAGAGAGAGAGAGAAGGCTAGGGAGAGAGAGAGAGAGAAGGCTGGGGAGAGAGAGAGAGAAAGAGGGAGAGAGAGAGAAGGCTGTGGAGAGAGAGAGAGAGAAGGCTAGGGAGCGAGAGAGAGAGAGAGTGTGAGAAGGCTGGGGAGAGAGAGAGAGAGAGAGAGAGAAGGCTGGGGAGAGAGAGAGAGTGAGAGAGAGAGAGAAAGAGAGTGAAAGAGAGAGAAATTTGGGAAGATAGAGAGAGAAGGCTGGGGACAGCGAGAGAGAGAGAAGGCTGGGGAGAGATAGAGTGAAAGAGAGAGAGAAGGCTGGGAAGAGAGAGAGAGAGAGAAGGCTGGGAAGAGAGAGAAAGATAGAAGGTTGCGGAGAGAAAGCATGAGAGAAAGAGAGAAGGCTGGGGAGAGCGAGAGCGAGAGAGAATACTGGGGCGAGAGAGAGAAGGCTCAGGAGAGTGAGAGAGAAAAAAAAGGCTGGGGAGAGAGAGAGAAGGCGGGGGAGATAGAAAGAGAGAGAGAGAGAGAGAAAGGCTGGGGAGGGAGAGAGAGGGCTGTGGATAGAGAGAGAGAGAGTGAGAGATGGCTGGGGAGACAGAGAGAGTGAGAGAAGGATGGGGAGAGAGAGAGAGAGATTGAGAGAGAAGGCTGTGCAGAGAGAGTGAGAGAGAGAAGGCTGGGGAGAGAGAGAGTGATAGAGTGAGAAGGAAGGAAAGAGAGTGAGAGAGAGAGAGAGAAGTCTGGGGAGAGAGAGAGAGAGAGTGAGAGAAGGCTGGGGAGAGAGAGCGTGAGAGAGAGAGAGAGAAGGCTGGGGAGAGCGAGAGAGAGAGAGAGAGAAGGCTGGGGGGAGAGAGAGAAGGCTCGGGAGAGTGACAGAGAAAGAAAAGGCTGGGGAGAGAGAGAGAGAAGGCTGGGGAGCAAGATAGTGAGAGAGAAGGCTGGGGAGAGAGAAAGAAAGAGAGAGAGAGTGAGAGAAGGCTGGGGGGAGTGAGAGAAGGCTGGGGAGAGAGAGAGTGAGAGAGAAGGCTGGGGAGAGAGAGAGAGTGAGAGAGAGAAGACTGGGGAGAGAGAGAGTCAGAGAGTGAGAAGGCAGGAGAGAGAGTGAGAGAGAGAGAAGGCTGGAGGGAGAGAGAGAGAGAGAGAGTGAGAGAGAGAAGGCTGTGGAGAGAGAGCGTGTGAGAGAGAGAGAGAAGGCTAGGGAGAGCGAGAGAGAGAGAGAGAGAGAGAAGGCTGGGGAGAGCGAGAGAGAGAGAGAAGGCTGTGGAGAGAGAGCGTGAGAGAGAGAGAGAGAAGGCTGGGGAGAGCGAGAGAGAGAGAGGGAAAGAAGGCTGGGGGGAGAGAGAGAAGGCTCAGGAGAGTGACAGAGAGAAAAAAGGCTGGGGAGAGAGAGAGAAAGGCTGAGAAGAGAGAGAGAGAAGGCTGGGGAGCAAGATAGTGAGAGAGAAGGCTGGGGAGAGAGAGCGTGAGAGAGAGACAGAAGGCTGGGGAGAGCGAGAGAGAGAGAGAAGGCTGGGGGGAGAGAGAGAAGGCTCAGGAGAGTGACAGAGAAAAAAAAGGCTGGGGAGAGAGAGAAAGGCTGGCAAGAGAGAGAGAAGGCTGGGGAGCAAGATAGTGAGAGAGAAGGCTGGGGAGAGAGAGAGTGAGAGAAGGCTGGGGGGAGAGAGAGAGTGAGAGAAGGATGGGGAGAGAGAGATAGAGTGAGAGAGAAGGATGGGGAGAGAGAGAGTCAGAGAGTGAGAAGGCAGGAGAGAAAGTGACAGAGAGAGAGAGAAGGCTGGGGACAGCGAGAGAGAGAGAGAGAGAGAATGAGAGAAGGCTGGGGAGAGATAGATAGAGTGAGATAAGGCTGCGAAGAGAGAGAGAGAAGGCTGGGAAGAGAGAAAGAGGAGGCAGGGGAGAGAGACAGAGAGAGAAGGCTGGGGAGAGAGAGAGATAGAGAGAGAGAAGGCTGGGGAGAGAGAGAGAGAGAGTGAGAGAAGGCTGGGGAGAGATAGATAGAGTGAGAGAAGGCTGCGAAGAGTGAGAGAGAGAAGGCTGGGATGAGAGAGAGAGAGGAGGCAGGGGAGAGAGACAGAGTGAGAGAAGGCTGGGGAGAGAGAGAGAAAGTGAGAGAAGGCTGGGGAGAGAGAGAGTGAGAGAAGGCTGGGGAGAGAGAGCGAGAGAAGGCTGAGGAGAGAGAGAGAGAGAGAGAGAGAGAGTGAGAGAAGGCTGGGGAGAGAGAGAGAGAAGGCTGGGCAGAGAGAGAGAAGGCTGGGCAGAGAGAGAGAAGGCTGGGCAGAGAGAGAGAAGGCTGGGCAGAGAGAGAGAAGGCTGGGCAGAGAGAGAGAAGGCTGGGCAGAGAGAGAGAAGGCTGGGCAGAGAGAGAGAAGGCTGGGCAGAGAGAGAGAAGGCTGGGCAGAGAGAGAGAAGGCTGGGCAGAGAGAGAGAAGGCTGGGCAGAGAGAGAGAAGGCTGGGCAGAGAGAGAGAAGGCTGGGCAGAGAGAGAGAAGGCTGGGCAGAGAGAGAGAAGGCTGGGCAGAGAGAGAGAAGGCTGGGCAGAGAGAGAGAAGGCTGGGCAGAGAGAGAGAAGGCTGGGCAGAGAGAGAGAAGGCTGGGCAGAGAGAGAGAAGGCTGGGCAGAGAGAGAGAAGGCTGGGCAGAGAGAGAGAAGGCTGGGCAGAGAGAGAGAAGGCTGGGCAGAGAGAGAGAAGGCTGGGCAGAGAGAGAGAAGGCTGGGCAGAGAGAGAGAAGGCTGGGCAGAGAGAGAGAAGGCTGGGCAGAGAGAGAGAAGGCTGGGCAGAGAGAGAGAAGGCTGGGCAGAGAGAGAGAAGGCTGGGCAGAGAGAGAGAAGGCTGGGCAGAGAGAGAGAGAAGGCTGGGCAGAGAGAGAGAAGGCTGGGCAGAGAGAGAGAAGGCTGGGCAGAGAGAGAGAAGGCTGGGCAGAGAGAGAGAGAAGGCTGGGCAGAGAGAGAGAGAAGGCTGGGCAGAGAGAGAGAGAAGGCTGGGCAGAGAGAGAGAAGGCTGGGCAGAGAGAGAGAGAGAGAGAGAGTGAGAGAAGGCTGGGGAGAGAGAGAGAGAGAAGGCTGACGAGAGAGAGAGAGAGAGAGTGAGAGAAGGCTGGGGAGAGAGAGAGAGAGAGAAGGCTGAGGAGAGAGAGAGAGAGAGAGAGAGTGAGAGAAGGCTGGGGGGAGAGAGAGAGAAGGCTGGGCAGAGAGAGAGAAGGCTGGGCAGAGAGAGAGAAGGCTGGGCAGAGAGAGAGAAGGCTGGGCAGAGAGAGAGAAGGCTGGGCAGAGAGAGAGAAGGCTGGGCAGAGAGAGAGAAGGCTGGGCAGAGAGAGAGAAGGCTGGGCAGAGAGAGAGAAGGCTGGGCAGAGAGAGAGATGGCTGGGCAGAGAGAGAGATGGCTGGGCAGAGAGAGAGAAGGCTGGGCAGAGAGAGAGAAGGCTGGGCAGAGAGAGAGAAGGCTGGGCAGAGAGAGAGAAGGCTGGGCAGAGAGAGAGAAGGCTGGGCAGAGAGAGAGAAGGCTGGGCAGAGAGAGAGAGAAGGCTGGGCAGAGAGAGAGAGAAGGCTGGGCAGAGAGAGAGAGAAGGCTGGGCAGAGAGAGAGAAGGCTGGGCAGAGAGAGAGAAGGCTGGGCAGAGAGAGAGAAGGCTGGGCAGAGAGAGAGAAGGCTGGGCAGAGAGAGAGAGAGAGAAGGCTGGGCAGAGAGAGAGAGAAGGCTGGGCAGAGAGAGAGAGAAGGCTGGGCAGAGAGAGACAAGGCTGGGCAGAGAGAGAGAGAGAGAGTGAGAGAAGGCTGGGGAGAGAGAGAGAGAGAAGGCTGACGAGAGAGAGAGAGAGAGAGAGAGAGTGAGAGAAGGCTGGGGAGAGAGAGAGAGAGAAGGCTGGGCAGAGAGAGAGAGAAGGCTGGGGAGAGCGATGGAGAGAGACAAGGCTAGTGAGAGAGAGAGAGAGTGAGAGAAGGCTGGGGAGAGCGGGAGAGAGAGAGAGAGAGAAGGCTGGGGAGAGAGAAGGCTGGGGAGCGAGAGAGAGAGAAGGCTGGGGAGAGAGAGAGAGAGAGAGAAGGCTGGGGAGAGAGAGAGAGAGAGAGAGAGAAGGCTGGGGAGAGAGAGAGAGCCTGAGAGAGAGAGTGAAAGAGAGAGAGAAGGCTGGGGAAAGAGCGTGAGAGAGAGAGAGAAGGCTGGGGAGAGCGAGAGAGAGAGAGAGAGAGAGAAGGGTGGGGAGAGCGAGAGAGAGAGAGAAGGCTGCAAAGAGCGAGAGAGCGAGGGAGAGAAGGCTGGGGAGTGAGAGAGAGAGAGAGTGCTGGGGAGAGAGAGAGAGAGAGAGAGTGAGAGAAGGCTGGGAAGAGAGAGTGAGATAGAAGGCTGGGGAGAGAAAGCGTGAGAGAGAGAGAGAAGGCTGGAGAGAGCGAGAGAGAGAGAGAGAGAGAAGGCTGGGGAGAGCGAGAGAGAGAGAGAAGGCTGGGAAGAGAGAAAGATAGAGAGAGTGAGAGAAGGCTGGGGAGAGAGTGAGAGAGAGAGAGAGAAGGCTGGGGAGAGAGAGAGAGAGAGAGAGAGTGAAAGAGAGAGAGAAGGCTGGGAAGAGAGAGAGAGAGAGAAGGCTGTGGAGAGAAGAGCGTGAGAGAGAGAGAGAGAAGACTGGGGAGAGCGAGAGAGAGAGAGAGAAGGCTGGGGAGAGAGAGAGTGATAGAGTGAGAAGGCAGGAGAGAGAGTGAGAGAGAGAGAGAGAGAGAGAGAGAAGGCTGGGGAGAGAGAGAGAGAGAGAGAGAGAGTGAAAGAGAGAGAGAAGGCTGGCAAGAGAGAGAGAGAGAGAAGGCTGTGGAGAGAAGAGCGTGAGAGAGAGAGAGAAGGCTGGGGAGAGCGAGAGAGAGAGAGAGAGAGAAGGATGGGGAGAGAGAGAGTCAGAGAGTGAGAAGGCAGGAGAGAAAGTGAGAGAGAGAGAGAGAGAAGGCTGGGGAGAGAGAGAGAGAGAGAGAGTGAAAGAGAGAGAGAAGGCTGGCAAGAGAGAGAGAGAGAAGGCTGTGGAGAGAAGAGCGTGAGAGAGAGAAGGCTGGGGAGAGCGAGAGAGAGAGAGAGAGAGAAGGCTGGGGAGAGAGAGAGAAAGTGAGAGAAGGCTGGGGAGAGAGAGAGAGAGTGAGAGAAGGCTGGGGAGAGAGAGAGAGAGAGAGTGTGAGAAGGCTGGGGAGAAAAGAGAGAGTGAGAGAAGGCTGGGGTGAGGGAGAGAGAGTGAGAGAAGGCTGGGCTGAGAGAGAGAGAGTGAAAGAGAGAGAGAGAGTGAGAAGGCTGGGGAGAGAGCGTGAGAGAGAGAGAGAAGGCTGAGGAGAGAGAGAGAGAAGGCTGGGGAGAGCGAGAGAGAGAGAGCGAGAGAGAGAGAGCCAGAGAGAGAGAAGGCTGGGGAGAGAGAGAGAGAAAAAAAGGCTGGGGAGAGAGAGAGAGAGAAGGCAGGGCAGATAGAGAGTGAGAGAGAGAAAAGGCTGGGGGGAGAAAGAGAGAAGGCTTGGGAGAGAGAGAGAGAGTGAGAGAAAGCTGGGGAGAGAGTGAGAAAGAGTGAGAGATTGAGAAGGCTGGAGAGAGAGAGAGTGGGAGAGAGATGAAAAGGCTGGGGAGAGAGGGAAGAGAGAGAGAGAGAGTGAAAGAGAGAGAGTGAAAGAGAGAGAGAAATTTGGGAACAGAGAGAGAGTGAGAGAGAAGGCTGGGGGAGAGAGAGTGAGAGAGAAGGCTGGGGAGAGAGAGAGTCAGAGAGTGAGAAGGCAGGAGAGAGTGAGAGAGAGAGAGTGAGAAGGCTGGGGAGAGATAGAGTGACAGAGAAGTCTGCAAAGAGAGAGAGAGAGAAGGCTGGGAAGAGAGAGAGAGAAGGCAGGGGAGAGAAATAGAGAGAGAGAAGGCTGGGGAGAGAGAGAGAAAGTGAGAGAAGGCTGGGGAGAGAGAGAGAAAAAAGGCTCGGGAGAGAAAGAGAGAAGGCAGGGCAGAGAGAGAGAGAGAGAGAGAGAGAAATGGCTTGGGAGAGAGATAGAGAGAAATGGCTGGGGAGTGAGAGAGAGAGTGAGAGAAGGCTCGGGAGAGAGAGAGAGAGAGAAGGCTGAGGAGACAGAGAGAGTGAGAGAAGGCTGGGGAGAGAGAGAGAGAGAAGGGTGAGGATAGAGAGAGAGAGTGAGAGAGAGAAGGCTGGGGAGAGAGAGAGTGAGAGAGTGAGAAGGCAGGAGAGAGAGTGAGAGAGAGAGAAGGCTGGGGGAGAGAGAGAGAGAGAGAGTGAGCGAAGGCTGGGGAGAGAGAAAGAGAGAGAAGGCTGGGGAGAGATAGAGAGAGTGAGACAGAAGGCCTGCGAAGAGAGAGAGAGAGAAGGCTGGGAAGAGAGAGAGAGAGAAGAGAGAGAAGGCTGGGGAGAGAGAGAGAGAAGGCTAGGGAGAGAGAGAGAGAGAGAAAGAGGGAGAGAGAGAGAGAGAGAGAGTGAGAAGGCTGGGGAGAGAGAGAGTAGGAGAGAGAGAGAGTGAAAGAGAGAGAGTGAAAGAGAGAGAGAAATTTGAGAAGAGAGAGAGAGACAGAGAGAGAGAAGGCTGGGGAGAGAGCGTGAGAGAGAGAGAGGGCTGGGGACAGCGAGAGAGAGAGAGAGAGAGAGAATGAGAGAAGGCTGGGGAGAGATAGATAGAGTGAGATAAGGCTGCGAAGAGAGAGAGAGAAGGCTGGGAAGAGAGAAAGAGGAGGCAGGGGAGAGAGACAGAGAGAGAGAAGGCTGGGGAGAGAGAGAGATAGAGAGAGAGAAGGCTGGGGGAGAGCGAGGAGAAAGAGAGAGAGAGAGAAGGATGGGGAGAGAGAGAGTTAGAGAGTGAGAAGGCAGGAGAGAAAGTGAGAGAGAGAGAGAGAGAGAAAGCTGGGGAGAGAGAGACAGAGAGAGAGAGAGAGTGAAAGAGAGAGAGAAGGCTGGCAAGAGAGAGAGAGAGAAGGCTGTGGAGAGAAGAGCGTGAGAGAGAGAAGGCTGGGGGGAGAGCGAGAGAGAGAGAGAGAGAGAGAGAGAGCAGGCTGGGGAGAGAGAGAGAGAGAAAGTGAGAGAAGGCTGGGGAGAGAGAGAGAGAGTGAGAGAAGGCTGGGGTGAGAGAGAGAGAGAGAGAAAGAGAGAGAGAGAGTGTGAGAAGGCTGGGGAGAAAAGAGAGAGTGAGAGAAGGCTGGGCTGAGAGAGAGAGAGTGAAAGAGAGAGAGAGAGTGAGAAGGCTGGGGAGAGAGCGTGAGAGAGAGAGAGAAGGCTGGGGAGAGAGAGAGAGAAGGCTGGGGAGAGCGAGAGAGAGAGAGCGAGAGAGAGAGAGCCAGAGAGAGAGAAGGCTGGGGAGAGAGAGAGAGAAAAAAAGGCTGGGGAGAGAGAGAGAGAAGGCAGGGCAGATAGAGAGTGAGAGAGAGAAAAGGCTGGGGGGAGAAAGAGAGAAGGCTTGGGAGAGAGAGAGAGAGTGAGAGAAAGCTGGGGAGAGAGTGAGAAAGAGTGAGAGATTGAGAAGGCTGGAGAGAGAGAGAGTGGGAGAGAGAGAGAAAAGGCTGGGGAGAGAGGGAAAGAGAGAGAGAGAGAGAGTGAAAGAGAGAGAGTGAAAGAGAGAGAGAAATTTGGGAACAGAGAGAGAGTGAGAGAGAAGGCTGGGGAGAGAGAGTGAGAGAGAGAAGGCTGGGGAGAGAGAGAGAGAGACAAGGCTGGGGAGAGAGAGAGAGAAGGCTGGGGGAGAGAGAGAGAGAGAGAGAGAGAGTGAGTGAAGGCTGGGGCGAGAGAGAGAGTGAGAGAACGCTGGGGAGTGAGTGAGAGAGAGAGAGAAGGCTGGAGAGAGCGAGAGAGAGAGAGAGAGAGAGAAGGCTCGGGAGAGTGAGAGAGAAAAAAAAGGCTGGAGAGAGAGAGAGAGTGCGAGAAGGCTGGGGAGACAGAGAGAGTGAGAGAGAGTAAAAGAGAGAGAGAAGGCTGGGGAGAGCAAGAGAGAGAGAGAGGTGGAAAGGCTGGGGGGAGAGAGAAGGCTGGGGAGAAAGAGACAGAAGGCTGGGGAGAGAGAGAGTGAGAGTGAGAAGGCTTGAGAGAGAGAGTGAGAGAGAGAGGGAAAAGTCTGGGGAGAGAGAGAGAAGGCTGGGGAGAGAGAAGGCTGGGGGAGATAGAGAGAGATAGAGAGACAGACAGAGAGAGAGAGAAAAGGCTGGGGAGAGCGAGAGTGAAGTCTGGGGAGAGAGAGAGAGAAGGCTGGGGGGATAGAGTGAGAGAGAGTGTGAGAGACGACTGGGACGAGAGAGAGAGTGAGAGAACGCTGGGGAGAGAGTGAGAGAGAGGGAAGGCTGGGGAGAGAGAGTGAGAGAGAGAGAAGGCTGGGGAGAGAGAGAGTGAGAGAAAGAGAGAGAGAGAAGGCTGGGGAGAGCGAGAGAGAATGCTGGGGAGAGCATGAGAGAGAGAGAAGGCTGGGAAGAGAGAGAGAGAGAAGGCTGGGAAGAGAGAAAGAGAGAGAATGCTGGGAAGGGAGAAAGATAAGTCTGGGAAGAGAGAGAGGGCTGGGGAGAGAGAGAGAGAGAAGACTGGGGAGAGAGAGACAAAATGCTGGGGAGAGGAAGAGAAGGCTGGGGAGAGAGAGTGAGAGAAGGCTGGGGAGAGTGAGTGAATGCTGGGGCGAGAGAGAGAGTGAGAGAACGCTGGGGAGAGAGTGAGAGAGAGGGAGAAGGCTGGGGAGAGAGAGAGAGAAGGCGTGGGGGAGAGAGAGAGTGAGTGAAGGCTGGGGCGAGAGAGTGAGTGAGAGAACGCTGGGGAGAGAGTCAGAGAGAGAAGGCTGGGGAGAGAGAGAGAGAGAGAGAAGGCTGGGGGAGATAGAGAGAGATAGAGAGACAGACAGAGAGAGAGAGAAAAGGCTGGGGAGAGCGAGAGTGAAGTCTGGGGAGAGAGAGAGAGAAGGCTGGGGGGATAGAGTGAGAGAGAGTGTGAGAGACGACTGGGACGAGAGAGAGAGTGAGAGAACGCTGGGGAGAGAGTGAGAGAGAGGGAAGGCTGGGGAGAGAGAGTGAGAGAGAGAAGGCTGGGGAGAGAGAGAGTGAGAGAAAGAGAGAGAGAGAAGGCTGGGGAGAGCGAGAGAGAATGCTGGGGAGAGCATGAGAGAGAGAGAAGGCTGGGAAGAGAGAGAGAGAGAAGGCTGGGGAGAGCGAGAGAGAATGCTGGGGAGAGCATGAGAGAGAGAGAAGGCTGGGAAGAGAGAGAGAGAGAAGGCTGGGAAGAGAGAAAGAGAGAGAATGCTGGGAAGGGAGAAAGATAAGTCTGGGAAGAGAGAGAGGGCTGGGGAGATACAGAGAGAGAGAAAGCTGGGGAGAGAGAGAGAGAGAAGACTGGGGAGAGAGAGACAAAAGGCTGGGGAGAGGAAGAGAAGGCTGGGGAGAGAGAGTGAGAGAAGGCTGGGGAGAGTGAGTGAATGCTGGGGCGAGAGAGAGAGTGAGAGAACGCTGGGGAGAGAGTGAGAGAGAGGGAGAAGGCTGGGGAGAGAGAGAGAGAAGGCTGGGGGGAGAGAGAGAGTGAGTGAAGGCTGGGGCGAGAGAGTGAGTGAGAGAACGCTGGGGAGAGAGTCAGAGAGAGAAGGCTGGGGAGAGAAAGAGTGAGAGAGAGAGAGAAGGCTGGAGAGAGAGAGTGAGAGAGAGAAGGCTGGGGAGAGAGAGAGAGAGAGAGGGCTGGGGAGCGAGAGAGAAAAGGCTGGTGGGAGAGAGAGAGCGAGAAGGCTGAGGAGAGAGAGAGAAGGCTGGGGAGAGAGAAAGAAAGTGAGAGAAGGCTGGGGAGAGAGAGAGAGTGAGAGAAGGCTGGGGAGAGAGAGAGAGTGAGAGAGAGTGAAAGAGAGAGAGAAGGCTGGGGGAGAGCAAGAGAGAGAGAGAGATAGAGTTGGAAAGGCTGGGGGGAGAGAGAGAGAAGGCTGGGGAGAAAGAGAGAGAAGGCTGGGGGGAGAGAGAGAGAGTGAGAGAAGGCTGGGGAGAGAGAGAGAGTGAGAGAGAAGGCTGGGGAGAGAGAGAGAGAGAGAGAGTGAAAGAGAGAGAAGGCTGGGAAGAGAGAGAGAGAGAAGGCTGGGAAGAGAGAAAGAGAGAGAATGCTGGGAAGGGAGAAAGATAAGTCTGGGAAGAGAGAGAGGGCTGGGGAGAGAGAGACAAAAGGCTGGGGAGAGGAAGAGAAGGCTGGGGAGAGAGAGTGAGAGAAGGCTGGGGAGAGTGAGTGAATGCTGGGGCGAGAGAGAGAGTGAGAGAACGCTGGGGAGAGAGTGAGAGAGAGGGAGAAGGCTGGGGAGAGAGAGAGAGAAGGCGTGGGGCAGAGAGAGAGTGAGTGAAGGCTGGGGCGAGAGAGTGAGTGAGAGAACGCTGGGGAGATAATCAGAGAGAGAAGGCTGGGGAGAGAGAGAGAGAGAGAGAGAGAGGGCTGGGGGAGATAGAGAGAGATAGAGAGACAGACAGAGAGAGAGAGAAAAGGCTGGGGAGAGCGAGAGTGAAGTCTGGGGAGAGAGAGAGAGAAGGCTGGGGGGATAGAGTGAGAGAGAGTGTGAGAGACGACTGGGACGAGAGAGAGAGTGAGAGAACGCTGGGGAGAGAGTGAGAGAGAGGGAAGGCTGGGGAGAGAGAGTGAGAGAGAGAAGGCTGGGGAGAGAGAGAGTGAGAGAAAGAGAGAGAGAGAAGGCTGGGGAGAGCGAGAGAGAATGCTGGGGAGAGCATGAGAGAGAGAGAAGGCTGGGAAGAGAGAGAGAGAGAAGGCTGGGGAGAGCGAGAGAGAATGCTGGGGAGAGCATGAGAGAGAGAGAAGGCTGGGAAGAGAGAGAGAGAGAGAATGCTGGGAAGGGAGAAAGATAAGTCTGGGAAGAGAGAGAGGGCTGGGGAGATACAGAGAGAGAGAAAGCTGGGGAGAGAGAGAGAGAGAAGACTGGGGAGAGAGAGACAAAAGGCTGGGGAGAGGAAGAGAAGGCTGGGGAGAGAGAGTGAGAGAAGGCTGGGGAGAGTGAGTGAATGCTGGGGCGAGAGAGAGAGTGAGAGAACGCTGGGGAGAGAGTGAGAGAGAGGGAGAAGGCTGGGGAGAGAGAGAGAGAAGGCTGGGGGGAGAGAGAGAGTGAGTGAAGGCTGGGGGCGAGAGAGTGAGTGAGAGAACGCTGGGGAGAGAGTCAGAGAGAGAAGGCTGGGGAGAGAAAGAGTGAGAGAGAGAGAGAAGGCTGGAGAGAGAGAGTGAGAGAGAGAAGGCTGGGGAGAGAGAGAGAGAGAGAGGGCTGGGGAGCGAGAGAGAAAAGGCTGGTGGGAGAGAGAGAGCGAGAAGGCTGAGGAGAGAGAGAGAAGGCTGGGGAGAGAGAAAGAAAGTGAGAGAAGGCTGGGGAGAGAGAGAGAGTGAGAGAAGGCTGGGGAGAGAGAGAGAGTGAGAGAGAGTGAAAGAGAGAGAGAAGGCTGGGGAGAGCAAGAGAGAGAGAGAGATAGAGTTGGAAAGGCTGGGGGGAGAGAGAGAGAAGGCTGGGGAGAAAGAGAGAGAAGGCTGGGGGGAGAGAGAGAGAGTGAGAGAAGGCTGGGGAGAGAGAGAGAGTGAGAGAGAAGGCTGGGGAGAGAGAGAGAGAGAGAGAGTGAAAGAGAGAGAAGGCTGGGAAGAGAGAGAGAGAGAAGGCTGGGAAGAGAGAAAGAGAGAGAATGCTGGGAAGGGAGAAAGATAAGTCTGGGAAGAGAGAGAGGGCTGGGGAGAGAGAGAGAGAGAAGACTGGGGAGAGAGAGACAAAAGGCTGGGGAGAGGAAGAGAAGGCTGGGGAGAGAGAGAGAGAGAGAGAGTGAAAGAGAGAGAAGGCTGGGGAGAGAGAGAGTGAGAAGGCTGGAGAGAGAGTGAGAGATAGAGAGAAGGCTGGGGAGAGAGATAGAGAGAGAGAAGGCTAGGGAGAGAGAGAGAGAGAGAGAGAGAGAGAAGGCTGGGGAGAGAGAGAGAGAAGGCTGGGGGGAGAGAGAGAGAGAGTGAGTGAAGGCAGGGGCGAGAGAGAGAGAGAGAGAAGGCTGGAGGGAGAGAGAGTGACAGAGAGAGAAGGCAGGGGAGAGAGAGAGAGAGAGAGAGAAGGCTGGGGAGAGAGAGAGAAGGCTGGTGGGAGAGAGAGAGAGAAGACTGGGGAGAGAGAGAGAGAAGGCTGGGGGGGAGAGAGAGAGAGAGAGTGAAGGCTGGGGAGGGAGAGAGTGAGAGAGAGAGAGAAAGCTGGAGAGAGAGAGAGTGAGAGAGAGAGAAGGCTGGGGAGAGAGAGAGTGACAGAGAGAGAAGGCAGGGGAGAGAGAGAGAGAGAGAGAGAGAGAGAGAGAGAGAGAGAAAGAATGCTGGGGAGAGAGAGAGAAGGCTGATGGGGGAGAGAGAGAGTGAGAGAAGGCTGGGGAGAGAGAGAGTGAGTGAAGGCTGGGGCGAGAGAGTGAGTGAGAGAACGCTGGGGAGAGAGTCAGAGAGAGAAGGCTGGGGAGAGAAAGAGTGAGAGAGAGAGAGAAGGCTGGAGAGAGAGTGAGAGAGAGAAGGCTGGGGAGAGAGAGAGAGAGAGGGCTGGGGAGCGAGAGAGAAAAGGCTGGTGGGAGAGAGAGAGCGAGAAGGCTGAGGAGAGAGAGAGAGAAGGCTGGGGAGAGAGAAAGAAAGTGAGAGAAGGCTGGGGAGAGAGAGAGAGTGAGAGAAGGCTGGGGAGAGAGAGAGAGTGAGAGAGAGTGAAAGAGAGAGAGAAGGCTGGGGAGAGCAAGAGAGAGAGAGAGAGAGAGTTGGAAAGGCTGGGGGGAGAGAGAGAGAAGGCTGGGGAGAAAGAGAGAGAAGGCTGGGGGGAGAGAGAGAGTGAGAGAGAAGGCTGGGGAGAGAGAGAGAGAGAGAGAGTGAAAGAGAGAGAAGGCTGGGGAGAGAGAGAGTGAGAAGGCTGGAGAGAGAGTGAGAGATAGAGAGAAGGCTGGGGAGAGAGATAGAGAGAGAGAAGGCTAGGGAGAGAGAGAGAGAGAGAGAAGGCTGGGGAGAGAGAGAGAGAAGGCTGGGGGGAGCAAGAGAGAGAGAGAGAGAGAGTTGGAAAGGCTGGGGGGAGAGAGAGAGAAGGCTGGGGAGAAAGAGAGAGAAGGCTGGGGGGAGAGAGAGAGTGAGAGAGAAGGCTGGGGAGAGAGAGAGAGAGAGAGAGAGTGAAAGAGAGAGAAGGCTGGGGAGAGAGAGAGTGAGAAGGCTGGAGAGAGAGTGAGAGATAGAGAGAAGGCTGGGGAGAGAGATAGAGAGAGAGAAGGCTAGGCAGAGAGAGAGAGAGAGAGAGAGAGAAGGCTGGGGAGAGAGAGAGAGAAGGCTGGGGGGAGAGAGAGAGAGAGAGTGAGTGAAGGCTGGGGCGAGAGAGAGAGAGAGAGAAGGCTGGAGGGAGAGAGAGTGACAGACAGAGAAGGCAGGGGGAGAGAGAGACAGAGAGAGAGAGAAGGCTGGGGAGAGAGAGAGAAGGCTGGTGGGAGAGAGAGAGAGAAGACTGGGGAGAGAGAGAGAGAAGGCTGGGGGGAGAGAGAGAGAGAGAGAGAGAGAGTGAAGGCTGGGGAGGGAGAGAGTGAGAGAGAGAGAGAGAAAGCTGGAGAGAGAGAGAGTGAGAGAGAGAGAAGGCTGGGGAGAGAGAGAGTGACAGAGAGAGAAGGCAGGGGAGAGAGAGAGAGAGAGAGAATGCTGGGGAGAGAGAGAGAAGGCTGATGGGGGAGAGAGAGAGTGAGAGAAGGCTGGGGAGAGAGAGAGTGAGAGAGAAGGCTGGAGAGAGAGAGAGAGAGAGAGAGAGTGAAAGAGAGAGAAGGCTGGGGAGAGAGAGAGTGAGAAGGCTGGAGAGAGAGAGTGAGAGATAGAGAGAAGGCTGGGGAGAGAGATAGAGAGAGAGAAGGCAGGGGGAGAGAGATAAAGAGAGAGAAGGCTGGGGAGAGAAAGAGAGAGAGAGAGAGAGAGAGAGTGAAGGCTGGGGCGAGAGAGAGAGAGAGAAGGCTGGAGGGAGAGAGAGTGACAGAGAGAGAAGGCAGGGGAGAGAGAGAGAGAGAGAGAGAGAGAGAGAAGGCTGGGGAGAGAGAGAGAAGGCCTGGTGGGAGAGAGAGGGAGAAGGCTGAGGAGAGAGAGAGAGAAGACTGGGGAGAGAGAGAGATAGAAGGCTGGGGGGGGGGGGAGAGAGAGAGAGAGAAGGCTGGGGAGAGAGAGAGAGAGAAAGAGAGAGAGTGAAAGAGAGAGAAGGCTGGGGGAGAGAGAGAGTGAGAAGGCTGGAGAGAGAGTGAGAGATAGAGAGAAGGCTGGGGAGAGCGCGAGAGAGAGAGAAGGCTGGGAAGAGAGAAAGAGAAGGCTGGGAAGAAGAGAGAGAGAGAGAGAGAGAGAGAAGGCTGAAGAGAGAGAGAGTGAGAGAGAGAAGGCTGGGGAGAGAGAGAGTGAGAGAGAGAGAAGGCTGGGGAGAGAGAGAGTGAGAGAGAGAAAGAAGCCTGTGGAGAGAGAGAGAGAGAAGGCTGGGGACAGAGAGAGAGAGAGAGAGAGTGAGAAAGCTGGGGAGAGAGAGAGAGAAGGCTAGGGAGTGAGAGAGAGAAAAAAAGGCTGGGAGAGAGAGAGAGAAAAGGCAGGGGAGAGAGAGAGAGAGAAGGCTGGGGAGAGAAAGAGAGAGAGAGAGAGAGTGAGAGAAGGCTGGGGAGAGAGAGAGTGAGAAGGCTAGAGAGAGAGAGTGAGAGAGAGAGGGAAAGCTGGAGTGAGAGAGAGTGAGAGAGAGAGAGAGAGAAGGCTGGGGAGAGAGAGAGAGAGAAGGCTGGGGGGAGAGAGAGAGAGAGAGAGAGAGTGAAGGCTGGGGAGGGAGAGAGTGAGAGAGAGAGAGAAAGCTGGAGAGAGAGAGAGTGAGAGAGAGAGAGAGAAGGCCTGGGGAGAGCGAGAGAGAAGGCTGGGGAGAGCGCGAGAGAGAGAGAAGGCTGGGAAGAGAGAAAGATAGAGAATGCTGGGAAGAGAGAGAAAAGACTGGGGAGAGAGAGAAGGCTTGGGAGAGAGAGAGAAGGTTGAGGAGAGAGAGTGAGAGAAGGCTGGGGAGAGAGAGAGAAGGCTGGGGAGAGAGAGAGAGAGAATGCTGAGGAGAGAGAGAGTGAGAGAGAGTGAGAGAAGGCTGGGGTGAGGGAGAGAGAGAGAGAGAGTGAGAAGACTGGGGAGAGAGCGTGAGAGGGAGAGAGAAGGCTGGGGAGAGAGAGAGAGAAGGCTGGGGAGAGCGAGAGAGAGAGAGCCAGAGAGAGAGAAGGCTGGGGAGAGAGAGAGAGAGAAGGCTGGGGAGAGAGAGAGAGAAAAAAAGGCTTGGGAGAGGAGAGAGAGGTGAGAAAGAGTGAGAGAATGAGAAGGCTGGAGAGAGAGAGTGGGAGAGAGAGAGAAAAGTCTGGGGAGAGAGGGAAAGAGAGAGAGAGAGAGAGTGAAAGAGAGAGAGAGTGAAAGAGAGACAGTGAAAGAGAGAGAAATTTGGGAACAGAGAGAGAGAGGAGAGAGAGAGAAGGCTGGGGAGAGAGAGAGAAAGTGAGAGAGAGAAGGCTGGAGAGAGAGAGTGAGAGAGAGAAGGCTGGGGAGAGAGAGAGAGAGAGAGAGGGCTGGGGAGAGAGAGAGAAAAGGCTGGTGGGAGAGAGAGAGCGAGAAGGCTGAGGAGAGAGAGAGAAGGCTGGGGAGAGAGAAAGAAAGTGAGAGAAGGCTGGGGAGAGAGAGAGTGAGAGAAGGCTGGGCGAGAGAGAGAGTGAGAGAAGGCTGGGGTGAGGGAGAGAGAGAGAGAGAGTGAGAAGGCTGGGGAGAGAGCGTGAGAGGGAGAGAGAAGGCTGGGGAGAGAGAGAGAGAAGGCTGGGGAGAGCGAGAGAGAGAGAGCCAGAGAGAGAGAAGGCTGGGAGAGAGAGAGAGAGAAGGCTGGGGGGAGAGAGAGAGAGAGAAAATGGCTCGGGAGAGAGAGAGAGTGAGAAAGAGTGAGAGAATGAGAAGGCTGGAGAGAGAGAGTGGGAGAGAGAGAGAAAAGGCTGGGGAGAGAGGGAAAGAGAGAGAGAGAGAGTGAAAGAGAGAGAGAGTGAAAGAGAGACAGTGAAAGAGAGAGAGAAATTTGGGAACAGAGAGAGAGAGAGAGAAGGCTGGGGAGAGAGAGAGTGAGAGAGAAGGCTGGGGAGAGAGAGAGAGAGGGTTGAGGCTGGGGAGAGAGAGAGAGAGAGAGAGAAGGCTGGGGAGAGAGAGAGAGAGTGAGTGAAGGCTGGGGGAGAGAGAGAGAAAGTGAGAGAGAAGGCTGGGGAGAGAGAGTGAGAAGGCTGGGGAGAGATAGAGTGACAGAGAAGGCTGCGAAGAGAGAGAGAGAGAGAAGGCTGGGGAGAGAGAGAGAGAAGGCAGGGGAGAGAAATAGAGAGAGAGAAGGCTGGGGAGAGAGAGAGAAAGTGAGAGAAGGCTGGGGGAGAGAGAGAGAGAGAAGGGTGAGGATAGAGAGAGAGAGTGAGTGAGAGAAGGCTGGGGAGAGAGAGAGAGGGAGAGAGAGAGAGAAGGCTGGAGAGAGATAGAGAGAGTGAGACAGAAGGCTGCGAAGAGAGAGAGAGAAGGCTGGGAAGAGAGATAGAGAGAGAGAGAGAAGGCTGGGGAGAGAGATAGAGAGAGAGAAGGCTGGGGAGAGAGAGAGAGAGAAGGCTAGGGAGAGAGAGAGAGAGAAGGCTGGGGAGAGAGAGAGAGAAAGAGGGGAGAGAGAGAGAAGGCTGTGGAGAGAGAGAGAGAGAAGGCTAGGGAGCGAGGAGAGAGAGAGAGTGTGAGAAGGCTGGGGAGAGAGAGAGAGAGAGAGAGAGAGAAGGCTGGGGAGAGAGAGAGAGTGAGAGAGAGAGAGAAAGAGAGTGAAAGAGAGAGAAATTTGGGAAGATAGAGAGAGAAGGCTGGGGACAGCGAGAGAGAGAGAAGGCTGGGGAGAGATAGAGTGAAAGAGAGAGAGAAGGCTGGGAAGAGAGAGAGAGAGAGAAGGCTGGGAAGAGAGAGAAAGATAGAAGGTTGCGGAGAGAAAGCATGAGAGAAAGAGAGAAGGCTGGGGGAGAGCGAGAGCGAGAGAGAATACTGGGGCGAGAGAGAGAAGGCTCAGGAGAGTGAGAGAGAAAAAAAAGGCTGGGGAGAGAGAGAGAAGGCGGGGGGAGATAGAAAGAGAGAGAGAGAGAGAGAAAGGCTGGGGAGGGAGAGAGAGGGCTGTGGATAGAGAGAGAGAGAGTGAGAGATGGCTGGGGAGACAGAGAGAGTGAGAGAAGGATGGGGAGAGAGAGAGAGAGATTGAGAGAGAAGGCTGTGCAGAGAGAGTGAGAGAGAGAAGGCTGGGGAGAGAGAGAGTGATAGAGTGAGAAGGAAGGAAAGAGAGTGAGAGAGAGAGAGAGAAGTCTGGGGAGAGAGAGAGAGAGTGAGAGAAGGCTGGGGAGAGAGAGCGTGAGAGAGAGAGAGAGAAGGCTGGGGAGAGCGAGAGAGAGAGAGAGAGAAGGCTGGGGGGAGAGAGAGAAGGCTCGGGAGAGTGACAGAGAAAGAAAAGGCTGGGGAGAGAGAGAGAGAAGGCTGGGGAGCAAGATAGTGAGAGAGAAGGCTGGGGAGAGAGAAAGAGAGAGAGAGAGAGTGAGAGAAGGCTGGGGGGGAGTGAGAGAAGGCTGGGGGAGAGAGAGAGTGAGAGAGAAGGCTGGGGAGAGAGGAGAGTCAGAGAGTGAGAAGGCAGGAGAGAGAGTGAGAGAGAGAGAAGGCTGGAGGGAGAGAGAGAGAGAGAGGTGAGAGAGAGAAGGCTGTGGAGAGAGAGCGTGTGAGAGAGAGAGAGAAGGCTAGGGGGAGCGAGAGAGAGAGAGAGAGAGAGAAGGCTGGGGGAGAGCGAGAGAGAGAGAGAAGGCTGTGGAGAGAGAGCGTGAGAGAGAGAGAGAGAAGGCTGGGGAGAGCGAGAGAGAGAGAGGGAAAGAAGGCTGGGGGGAGAGAGAGAAGGCTCAGGAGAGTGACAGAGAGAAAAAAGGCTGGGGAGAGAGAGAGAAAGGCTGAGAAGAGAGAGAGAGAAGGCTGGGGAGCAAGATAGTGAGAGAGAAGGCTGGGGAGAGAGAGCGTGAGAGAGAGACAGAAGGCTGGGGAGAGCGAGAGAGAGAGAGAAGGCTGGGGGGGAGAGAGAGAAGGCTCAGGAGAGTGACAGAGAAAAAAAAGGCTGGGGAGAGAGAGAAAGGCTGGCAAGAGAGAGAGAAGGCTGGGGAGCAAGATAGTGAGAGAGAAGGCTGGGGAGAGAGAGAGTGAGAGAAGGCTGGGGGGAGAGAGAGAGTGAGAGAAGGATGGGGAGAGAGAGAGAGAGTGAGAGAGAAGGATGGGGAGAGAGAGAGTCAGAGAGTGAGAAGGCAGGAGAGAAAGTGAGAGAGAGAGAGAGAAGGCTGGGGACAGCGAGAGAGAGAGAGAGAGAGAATGAGAGAAGGCTGGGGAGAGATAGATAGAGTGAGATAAGGCTGCGAAGAGAGAGAGAGAAGGCTGGGAAGAGAGAAAGAGGAGGCAGGGGAGAGAGACAGAGAGAGAAGGCTGGGGGAGAGAGAGAGATAGAGAGAGAGAAGGCTGGGGAGAGAGAGAGAGAGTGAGAGAAGGCTGGGGAGAGATAGATAGAGTGAGAGAAGGCTGCGAAGAGTGAGAGAGAGAAGGCTGGGATGAGAGAGAGAGAGGAGGCAGGGGAGAGAGACAGAGTGAGAGAAGGCTGGGGAGAGAGAGAGAAAGTGAGAGAAGGCTGGGGAGAGAGAGAGTGAGAGAAGGCTGGGGGAGAGAGAGCGAGAGAAGGCTGAGGAGAGAGAGAGAGAGAGAGAGAGTGAGAGAAGGCTGGGGAGAGAGAGAGAGAAGGCTGGGGAGAGAGAGAGAGAGAAGGCTGGGCAGAGAGAGAGAAGGCTGGGCAGAGAGAGAGAAGGCTGGGCAGAGAGAGAGAAGGCTGGGCAGAGAGAGAGAAGGCTGGGCAGAGAGAGAGAAGGCTGGGCAGAGAGAGAGAAGGCTGGGCAGAGAGAGAGAAGGCTGGGCAGAGAGAGAGAAGGCTGGGCAGAGAGAGAGAAGGCTGGGCAGAGAGAGAGAAGGCTGGGCAGAGAGAGAGAAGGCTGGGCAAAGAGAGAGAAGGCTGGGCAGAGAGAGAGAAGGCTGGGCAGAGAGAGAGAAGGCTGGGCAGAGAGAGAGAAGGCTGGGCAGAGAGAGAGAGAAGGCTGGGGAGAGAGAGAGAGAAGGCTGGGCAGAGAGAGAGAAGGCTGGGCAGAGAGAGAGAGAGAGAGAGAGTGAGAGAACTCTGGGGAGAGAGAGAGAGAGAAGGCTGACGAGAGAGAGAGAGAGAGAGTGAGAGAAGGCTGGGGAGAGAGAGAGAGAGAAGGCTGAGGAGAGAGAGAGAGAGAGAGAGAGTGAGAGAAGGCTGGGGAGAGAGAGAGAGAAGGCTGGGCAGAGAGAGAGAAGGCTGGGCAGAGAGAGAGAAGGCTGGGCAGAGAGAGAGAAGGCTGGGCAGAGAGAGAGAAGGCTGGGCAGAGAGAGAGAAGGCTGGGCAGAGAGAGAGAAGGCTGGGCAGAGAGAGAGAAGGCTGGGCAGAGAGAGAGAAGGCTGGGCAGAGAGAGAGAAGGCTGGGCAGAGAGAGAGAAGGCTGGGCAGAGAGAGAGAAGGCTGGGCAGAGAGAGAGAAGGCTGGGCAGAGAGAGAGAAGGCTGGGCAGAGAGAGAGAAGGCTGGGCAGAGAGAGAGGGGAGAGAGAGAAGGCTGGGCAGAGAGAGAGAAGGCTGGGCAGAGAGAGAGAAGGCTGGGCAGAGAGAGAGAAGGCTGGGCAGAGAGAGAGAGAAGGCTGGGCAGAGAGAGAGAGAAGGCTGGGCAGAGAGAGAGAGAAGGCTGGGCAGAGAGAGAGAGAAGGCTGGGCAGAGAGAGAGAAGGCTGGGCAGAGAGAGAGAAGGCTGGGCAGAGAGAGAGAAGGCTGGGCAGAGAGAGAGAGAAGGCTGGGCAGAGAGAGAGAGAAGGCTGGGCAGAGAGAGAGAGAAGGCTGGGGAGAGAGAGAGAAGGCTGGGCAGAGAGAGAGAAGGCTGGGCAGAGAGAGAGAGAGAGAGTGAGAGAAGGCTGGGGAGAGAGAGAGAGAGAAGGCTGACGAGAGAGAGAGAGAGAGAGAGAGAGTGAGAGAAGGCTGGGGAGAGAGAGAGAGAGAAGGCTGGGCAGAGAGAGAGAGAAGGCTGGGGAGAGCGATGGAGAGAGACAAGGCTAGTGAGAGAGAGAGAGTGAGAGAAGGCTGGGGAGAGCGGGAGAGAGAGAGAGAGAAGGCTGGGGAGAGAGAAGGCTGGGGAGCGAGAGAGAGAGAAGGCTGGGGAGAGAGAGAGAGAGAGAAGGCTGGGGAGAGAGAGAGAGAGAGAGAGAGAGAAGGCTGGGGAGAGAGAGAGAGCCTGAGAGAGAGAGTGAAAGAGAGAGAGAAGGCTGGGGAAAGAGCGTGAGAGAGAGAGAGAAGGCTGGGGAGAGCGAGAGAGAGAGAGAGAGAGAGAAGGGTGGGGAGAGCGAGAGAGAGAGAGAAGGCTGCAAAGAGCGAGAGAGCGAGGGAGAGAAGGCTGGGGAGTGAGAGAGAGAGAGAGTGCTGGGGAGAGAGAGAGAGAGAGAGAGAGAGTGAGAGAAGGCTGGGGAGAGAGAGAGTGAGAGAGAGAGAGAAGGCTGGGAAGAGAGAGTGAGATAGAAGGCTGGGGAGAGAAAGCGTGAGAGAGAGAGAGAAGGCTGGAGAGAGCGAGAGAGAGAGAGAGAGAGAAGGCTGGGGAGAGCGGAGAGAGAGAGAGAAGGCTGGGAAGAGAGAAAGATAGAGAGAGTGAGAGAAGGCTGGGGAGAGAGTGAGAGTGAGAGAGAGAAGGCTGGGATGAGAGAGAGAGAGGAGGCAGGGGGAGAGAGACAGAGTGAGAGAAGGCTGGGGAGAGAGAGAGAAAGTGAGAGAAGGCTGGGGAGAGAGAGAGTGAGAGAAGGCTGGGGAGAGAGAGCGAGAGAAGGCTGGGGAGAGAGAGAGAGAGTGAGAGAAGGCTGGGGAGAGAGAGAGAGAAGGCTGGGCAGAGAGAGAGAAGGCTGGGCAGAGAGAGAGAAGGCTGGGCAGAGAGAGAGAAGGCTGGGCAGAGAGAGAGAAGGCTGGCAGAGAGAGAGAAGGCTGGGCAGAGAGAGAGAAGGCTGGGCAGAGAGAGAGAAGGCTGGGCAGAGAGAGAGAAGGCTGGGCAGAGAGAGAGAAGGCTGGGCAGAGAGAGAGAAGGCTGGGCAGAGAGAGAGAAGGCTGGGCAGAGAGAGAGAAGGCTGGGCAGAGGAGAGAGAGAGGCTGGGCAGAGAGAGAGAAGGCTGGGCAGAGAGAGAGAAGGCTGGGCAGAGAGAGAGAAGGGCTGGGCAGAGAGAGAGAAGGCTGGGCAGAGAGAGAGAAGGCTGGGCAGAGAGAGAGAAGGCTGGGCAGAGAGAGAGAAGGCTGGGCAGAGAGAGAGAAGGCTGGGCAGAGAGAGAGAAGGCTGGGCAGAGAGAGAGAAGGCTGGGCAGAGAGAGAGAAGGCTGGGCAGAGAGAGAGAAGGCTGGGCAGAGAGAGAGAAGGCTGGGCAGAGAGAGAGAAGGCTGGGCAGAGAGAGAGAAGGCTGGGCAGAGAGAGAGAAGGCTGGGCAGAGAGAGGAGAAGGCTGGGCAGAGAGAGAGAAGGCTGGGCAGAGAGAGAGAAGGCTGGGCGAGAGAGAGAAAGCTGGGCAGAGAGAGAGAAGGCTGGGCAGAGAGAGAGAGAAGGCTGGGCAGAGAGAGAGAGAAGGCTGGGCAGAGAGAGAGAAGGCTGGGCAGAGAGAGAGAGAGAGAGAGCAGAGAGAGAAGGCTGGGAGAGAGAGAGTGAGAGAAGGCTGGACGAGAGAGAGAGAGAGAGAGGCTGACGAGAGAAGGCTGAGAGAGAGAGAGAGAAGGCTGGGGAGAGAGAGAGAGAGAAGGCTGAGGAGAGAGCTGAGAGGAGAGAGGAGTGAGAGAAGGCTGGGGAGAGAGAGAGAGAAGGCTGGGCAGAGAGAGAGAAGGCTGGGCACTGGGCAGAGAGAGAGAAGGCTGGGCAGAGAGAGAGAAGGCTGGGCAGAGAGAGAGAAGGCTGGGCAGAGAGAGAGATGGCTGGGCAGAGAGAGAGATGGCTGGGCAGAAGAGAGATGGCTGGGCAGAGAGAGAGAAGGCTGGGCAGAGAGAGAGAAGGCTGGGCAGAGAGAGAGAAGGCTGGGCAGAGAGAGAGAAGGCTGGGCAGAGAGAGAGAAGGCTGGGCAGAGAGAGAGAAGGCTGGGCAGAGAGAGAGAAGGCTGGGCAGAGAGAGAGAGAAGGCTGGGCAGAGAGAGAGAGAAGGCTGGGCAGAGAGAGAGAGAAGGCTGGGCAGAGAGAGAGAAGGCTGGGCAGAGAGAGAGAAGGCTGGGCAGAGAGAGAGAAGGCTGGGCAGAGAGAGAGAAGGCTGGGCAGAGAGAGAGAAGGCTGGGCAGAGAGAGAGAGAGAAGGCGGGCAGAGAGAGAGAGAAGGCTGGGCAGAGAGAGAGAGAAGGCTGGGCAGAGAGAGAGAAGGCTGGGCAGAGAGAGAGAGAGGAGAGTGAGAGAAGGCTGGGGAGAGAGAGAGAGAGAAGGCTGACGAGAGAGAGAGAGAGAGAGAGAGAGTGAGAGAAGGCTGGGGAGAGAGAGAGAGAGAAGGCTGGGCAGAGAGAGAGAGAAGGCTGGGGAGAGCGATGGAGAGAGACAAGGCTAGTGAGAGAGAGAGAGTGAGAGAAGGCTGGGGAGAGCGGGAGAGAGAGAGAGAGAAGGCTGGGGAGAGAGAAGGCTGGGGAGCGAGAGAGAGAGAAGGCTGGGGAGAAGAGAGAGAGAGAGAAGGGCTGAGGGAGAGAGAGAGAGAGAGAGAGAGAAGGCTGGGGAGAGAGAGAGAGCCTGAGAGAGAGAGTGAAAGAGAGAGAGAAGGCTGGGGAAAGAGCGTGAGAGAGAGAGAGAAGGCTGGGGAGAGCGAGAGAGAGAGAGAGAGAGAGAAGGGTGGGGAGAGCGAGGAGAGAGAGAGAAGGCTGCAAAGAGCGAGAGAGCGAGAGGAGAGAAGGCTGGGGAGTGAGAGAGAGAGAGAGTGCTGGGGAGAGAGAGAGAGAGAGAGAGAGAGTGAGAGAAGGCTGGGGAGAGAGAGAGTGAGAGAGAGAGAGAAAGGCTGGGAAGAGAGAGTGAGATAGAAGGCTGGGGAGAGAAAGCGTGAGAGAGAGAGAGAAGGCTGGAGAGAGCGAGAGAGAGAGAGAGAGAGAGAAGGCTGGGGAGAGCGAGAGAGAGAGAGAAGGCTGGGAAGAGAGAAAGATAGAGAGAGTGAGAGAAGGCTTGGGAGAGAGTGAGAGAGAGAGGAGAGAAGGCTGGGGAGAGAGAGAGAGAGAGAGTGAAAGAGAGAGAGAAGGCTGGGAAGAGAGAGAGAGAGAGAAGGCTGTGGAGGAGAAGAGCGTGAGAGAGAGAGAGAAGGCTGGGGAGAGCGAGAGAGAAGAGAGAGAGAGAAGGATGGGGAGAGAGAGAGTCAGAGAGTGAGAAGGCAGGAGAGGAAAGTGAGAGAGAGGAGAGAGAGAAGGCTGGGGAGAGAGAGAGAGAGAGAGTGAAAGAGAGAGAGAAGGCTGGCAAGAGAGAGAGAGAGAAGGCTGTGGAGAGAAGAGCGTGAGAGAGAGAAGGCTGGGGAGAGCGAGAGAGAGAGAAAGAGAGAGAAGGCTGGGGAGAGAGAGAGAAAGTGAGAGAAGGCTGGGGATGAGAGAGAGAGAGTGAGAGAAGGCTGGGGTGAGAGAGAGAGAGTGAGAGAAGGCTGGGCTGAGAGAGAGAGAGTGAAAGAGAGAGAGAGATGAGAAGGCTGGGGGGAGAGGAGCGTGAGATGAGAGAGAGAAGGCTGAGGAGAGAGAGAGAGAAGGCTGGGGAGAGCGATAGAGAGAGAGCGAGAGAGAGAGAGCCAGAGAGAGAGAAGGCTGGGGAGAGAGAGAGAGAAAAAAAGGCTGGGGAGAGAGAGAGAGAAGGCAGGGCAGATAGAGAGTGAGAGAGAGAAAAGGCTGGGGGGAGAAAGAGAGAAGGCTTGGGAGAGAGAGAGAGAGTGAGAGAAAGCTGGGGAGAGAGTGAGAAAGAGTGAGAGATTGAGAAGGCTGGAGAGAGAGAGAGTGGGAGAGAGATTGAAAAGGCTGGGGAGAGAGGGAAAGAGAGAGAGAGAGAGAGTGAAAGAGAGAGAGTGAAAGAGAGAGAGAAATTTGGGAACAGAGAGAGAGTGAGAGAGAAGGCTGGGGAGAGAGAGTGAGAGAGAAGGCTGGGGAGAGAGAGAGTCAGAGAGTGAGAAGGCAGGAGAGAGTGAGAGAGAGAGAGTGAGAAGGCTGGGGAGAGATAGAGTGACAGAGAAGGCTGCGAAAAGAGAGAGAGAGAAGGCTGGGAAGAGAGAGAGAGAAGGCAGGGGAGAGAAATAGAGAGAGAGAAGGCTGGGGAGAGAGAGAGAAAGTGAGAGAAGGCTGGGGAGAGAGAGAGAAAAAAGGCTCGGGGAGAGAAAGAGAGAAGGCAGGGCAGAGAGAGAGAGAGAGAGAGAGAAATGGCTTGGGAGAGAGATAGAGAGAAATGGCTGGGGAGTGAGAGAGAGAGTGAGAGAAGGCTCGGGAGAGAGAGAGAGAGAGAAGGCTGAGGAGACAGAGAGAGTGAGAGAAGGCTGGGGAGAGAGAGAGAGAGAAGGGTGAGGATAGAGAGAGAGAGTGAGAGAGAGAAGGCTGGGGAGAGAGAGAGTGAGAGAGAGAGTGAGCGAAGGCTGGGGAGAGAGAAAGAGAGAGAAGGCTGGGGAGAGATAGAGAGAGTGAGACAGAAGGCTGCGAAGAGAGAGAGAGAGAAGGCTGGGAAGAGAGAGAGAGAGAAGGCTGGGGAGAGAGAGAGAGAAGGCTAGGGAGAGAGAGAGAGAGAGAAAGAGGGAGAGAGAGAGAAGGCTGGGGAGAGAGAGAGAGAGAGAGAGTGAGAAGGCTGGGGAGAGAGAGAGTAGGAGAGAGAGAGAGTGAAAGAGAGAGAGTGAAAGAGAGAGAGAAATTTGAGAAGAGAGAGAGAGACAGAGAGAGAGAAGGCTGGGGAGAGAGCGTGAGAGAGAGAGAGGGCTGGGGACAGCGAGAGAGAGAGAGAGAGAGAATGAGAGAAGGCTGGGGAGAGATAGATAGAGTGAAATAAGGCTGCGAAGAGAGAGAGAGAAGGCTGGGAAGAGAGAAAGAGGAGGCAGGGGAGAGAGACAGAGAGAGAGAAGGCTGGGGGAGAGAGAGAGATAGAGAGAGAGAAGGCTGGGGAGAGCGAGAGAAAGAGAGAGAGAGAGAAGGATGGGGAGAGAGAGAGTCAGAGAGTGAGAAGGCAGGAGAGAAAGTGAGAGAGAGAGAGAGAGAGAAGGCTGGGGAGAGAGAGACAGAGAGAGAGAGAGAGAGTGAAAGAGAGAGAGAAGGCTGGCAAGAGAGAGAGAGAGAAGGCTGTGGAGAGAAGAGCGTGAGAGAGAGAAGGCTGGGGAGAGCGAGAGAGAGAGAGCGAGAGAGAGAGAGCAGGCTGGGGAGAGAGAGAGAGAGAAAGTGAGAGAAGGCTGGGGAGAGAGAGAGAGAGTGAGAGAAGGCTGGGGTGAGAGAGAGAGAGAGAGAGAAAGAGAGAGAGAGTGTGAGAAGGCTGGGGAGAAAAGAGAGAGTGAGAGAAGGCTGGGCTGAGAGAGAGAGAGTGAAAGAGAGAGAGAGAGTGAGAAGGCTGGGGAGAGAGCGTGAGAGAGAGAGAGAAGGCTGGGGAGAGAGAGAGAGAAGGCTGGGGGAGAGCGAGAGAGAGAGAGCGAGAGAGAGAGAGCCAGAGAGAGAGAAGGCTGGGGAGAGAGAGAGAGAAAAAAAGGCTGGGGAGAGAGAGAGAGAAGGCAGGGCAGATAGAGAGTGAGAGAGAGAAAAGGCTGGGGGGAGAAAGAGAGAAGGCTTGGGAGAGAGAGAGAGAGTGAGAGAAAGCTGGGGAGAGAGTGAGAAAGAGTGAGAGATTGAGAAGGCTGGAGAGAGAGAGAGTGGGAGAGAGAGAGAAAAGGCTGGGGAGAGAGGGAAAGAGAGAGAGAGAGAGAGTGAAAGAGAGAGAGTGAAAGAGAGAGAGAAATTTGGGAACAGAGAG
This sequence comes from Isurus oxyrinchus, assembly GCA_026770705.1. Taxonomy (NCBI): domain Eukaryota; kingdom Metazoa; phylum Chordata; class Chondrichthyes; order Lamniformes; family Lamnidae; genus Isurus; species Isurus oxyrinchus. Next base: position 37,128 of record JANJGN010001368.1, on the reverse strand, counting down.
AGAGTGAGAGAGAAGGCTGGGGAGAGAGAGTGAGAGAGAAGGCTGGGGAGAGAGAGAGTCAGAGAGTGAGAAGGCAGGAGAGAGTGAGAGAGAGAGTGAGAAGGCTGGGGAGAGATAGAGTGACAGAGAAGGCTGCGAAGAGAGAGAGAGAGAAGGCTGGGAAGAGAGAGAGAGAAGGCAGGGGAGAGAAATAGAGAGAGAGAAGGCTGGGGAGAGAGAGAGAAAGTGAGAGAAGGCTGGGGAGAGAGAGAGAAAAAAAAGGCTCGGGAGAGAAAGAGAGAAGGCAGGGCAGAGAGAGAGAGAGAGAGAGAAATGGCTTGGGAGAGAGATAGAGAGAGATGGCTGGGGAGTGAGAGAGAGAGTGAGAGAAGGCTCGGGAGAGAGAGAGAGAGAGAAGGCTGAGGAGACAGAGAGAGTGAGAGAAGGCTGGGGAGAGAGAGAGAGAGAAGGGTGAGGATAGAGAGAGAGAGTGAGAGAGAGAAGGCTGGGGAGAGAGAGAGTGAGAGAGTGAGAAGGCAGGAGAGAGAGTGAGAGAGAGAGAAGGCTGGGGAGAGAGAGAGAGAGAGTGAGCGAAGGCTGGGGAGAGAGAAAGAGAGAGAAGGCTGGGGAGAGATAGAGAGAGTGAGACAGAAGGCTGAGAAGAGAGAGAGAGAGAAGGCTGGGAAGAGAGAGAGAGAGAGAGAGAAGGCTGGGGAGAGAGAGAGAGAAGGCTAGGGAGAGAGAGAGAGTGAGAAAGAGTGAGAGAATGAGAAGGCTGGAGAGAGAGTGGGAGAGAGAGAGAAAAGGCTGGGGAGAGAGGGAAAGAGAGAGAGAGAGAGTGAAAGAGAGAGAGAGTGAAAGAGAGACAGTGAAAGAGAGAGAGAAATTTGGGAACAGAGAGAGAGAGAGAAGGCTGGGGAGAGAGAGAGTGAGAGAGAAGGCTGGGGAGAGAGAGAGAGAGGGTTGAGGCTGGGGAGAGAGAGAGAGAGAGAGAGAAGGCTGGGGAGAGAGAGAGTGAGTGAAGGCTGGGGAGAGAGAGAGAAAGTGAGAGAGAAGGCTGGGGAGAGAGAGTGAGAAGGCTGGGGAGAGATAGAGTGACAGAGAAGGCTGCGAAGAGAGAGAGAGAGAAGGCTGGGGAGAGAGAGAGAGAAGGCAGGGGAGAGAAATAGAGAGAGAGAAGGCTGGGGAGAGAGAGAGAAAGTGAGAGAAGGCTGGGGAGAGACAGAGAGAGAAGGGTGAGGATAGAGAGAGAGAGTGAGTGAGAGAAGGCTGGGGAGAGAGAGAGAGAGAGAGGGAGAGAGAGAGAGAAGGCTGGAGAGAGATAGAGAGAGTGAGACAGAAGGCTGCGAAGAGAGAGAGAGAAGGCTGGGAAGAGAGATAGAGAGAGAGAGAAGGCTGGGGAGAGAGATAGAGAGAGAGAAGGCTGGGGAGAGAGAGAGAGAGAAGGCTAGGGAGAGAGAGAGAGAGAAGGCTAGGGAGAGAGAGAGAGAGAGAGAGTGAGAGAAGGCTGGGGAGAGAGAGAGAGAAAGAGGGAGAGAGAGAGAAGGCTGTGGAGAGAGAGAGAGAGAAGGCTAGGGAGCGAGAGAGAGAGAGAGTGTGAGAAGGCTGGGGAGAGAGAGAGAGAGAGAGAGAAGGCTGGGGAGAGAGAGAGAGTGAGAGAGAGAGAGAAAGAGAGTGAAAGAGAGAGAAATTTGGGAAGATAGAGAGAGAAGGCTGGGGACAGCGAGAGAGAGAGAAGGCTGGGGAGAGATAGTGAGAGAGAGAGAAGGCTGGGAAGAGAGAGAGAGATGGCTGAGGAGAGAGAGAGTGAGAGAGAGAGAGAAGGCTGGAGAGAGAGAGAGTGAGAGAGAGAGAAGGCTGGGAAGAGAGAGAGATGGCTGAGGAGAGAGAGAGTGAGAGAGAGACAGAGAAGGCTGGAGAGAGAGAGAGTGAGAGAAGGCTGGGGTGAGGGAGAGAGAGAGAGAGAGTGAGAAGACTGGGGAGAGAGCGTGAGAGGGAGAGAGAAGGCTGGGGAGAGAGAGAGAGAAGGCTGGGGAGAGCGAGAGAGAGAGAGCCAGAGAGAGAGAAGGCTGGGGAGAGAGAGAGAGAGAAGGCTGGGGAGAGAGAGAGAGAAAAAATGGCTTGGGAGAGAGAGAGAGTGAGAAAGAGTGAGAGAATGAGAAGGCTGGAGAGAGAGATTGGGAGAGAGAGAGAAAAGTCTGGGGAGAGAGGGAAAGAGAGAGAGAGAGAGAGTGAAAGAGAGAGAGAGTGAAAGAGAGACAGTGAAAGAGAGAGAGAAATTTGGGAACAGAGAGAGAGAGAGAGAGAAGGCTGGGGAGAGAGAGAGTGAGAGAGAAGGCTGGGGAGAGAGAGAGAGAGAGAGAGAGAGAGGGGAAAGGCTGGGGAGAGAGAGAGAGAGAAGGCTGGGGAGAGAGAGAGAGAGTGAGTGAAGGCTGGGGAGAGAGAGAGAAAGTGAGAGAGAGAAGGCTGGAGAGAGAGAGTGAGAGAGAGAAGGCTGGGGAGAGAGAGAGAGAGAGAGAGGGCTGGGGAGAGAGAGAGAAAAGGCTGGTGGGAGAGAGAGAGCGAGAAGGCTGAGGAGAGAGAGAGAAGGCTGGGGAGAGAGAAAGAAAGTGAGAGAAGGCTGGGGAGAGAGAGAGTGAGAGAAGGCTGGGGCGAGAGAGAGAGTGAGAGAAGGCTGGGGTGAGGGAGAGAGAGAGAGAGAGTGAGAAGGCTGGGGAGAGAGCGTGAGAGGGAGAGAGAAGGCTGGGGAGAGAGAGAGAGAAGGCTGGGGAGAGCGAGAGAGAGAGAGAGAGAGAAGGCTGGGGAGAGCGAGAGAGAGAGAGAAGGCTGGGAAGAGAGAAAGATAGAGAGAGTGAGAGAAGGCTGGGGAGAGAGAGAGAGAGATGGCTGGGGAGAGAGAGAGTGATAGAGTGAGAAGGCAGGAGAGAGAGTGAGAGAGAGAGAGAGAAGGCTGGGGAGAGAGAGAGAGAGAGTGAAAGAGAGAGAGAAGGCTGGGAAGAGAGAGAGAGAGAGAAGGCTGTGGAGAGAAGAGCGTGAGAGAGAGAGAGAGAAGGCTGGGGAGAGCGAGAGAGAGAGAGAGAAGGCTGGGGAGAGAGAGAGTGATAGAGTGAGAAGGCAGGAGAGAGAGTGAGAGAGAGAGAGAGAGAGAGAGAGAGAGAAGGCTGGGGAGAGAGAGAGAGAGAGAGAGAGAGTGAGAGAAGGCTGGGGAGAGAGAAAGAGAGAGAGAAGGCTGGCAAGAGAGAGAGAGAGAGAAGGCTGTGGAGAGAAGAGCGTGAGAGAGAGAGAGAAGGCTGGGGAGACCGAGAGAGAGAGAGAGAGAGAAGGATGGGGAGAGAGAGAGTCAGAGAGTGAGAAGGCAGGAGAGAAAGTGAGAGAGAGAGAGAGAGAAGGCTGGGGAGAGAGAGAGAGAGAGAGTGAAAGAGAGAGAGAAGGCTGGCAAGAGAGAGAGAGAGAAGGCTGTGGAGAGAAGAGCGTGAGAGAGAGAAGGCTGGGGAGAGCGAGAGAGAGAGAGAGAGCAGGCTGGGGAGAGAGAGAGAAAGTGAGAGAAGGCTGGGGAGAGAGAGAGAGAGTGAGAGAAGGCTGGGGTGAGAGAGAGAGAGAGAGTGTGAGAAGGCTGGGGAGAAAAGAGAGTGAGAGAAGGCTGGGGTGAGGGAGAGAGAGTGAGAGAAGGCTGGGCTGAGAGAGAGAGAGTGAAAGAGAGAGAGAGAGTGAGAAGGCTGGGGAGAGAGCGTGAGAGAGAGAGAGAAGGCTGAGGAGAGAGAGAGAGAAGGCTGGGGAGAGCGAGAGAGAGAGAGCGAGAGAGAGAGAGCCAGAGAGAGAGAAGGCTGGGGAGAGAGAGAGAGAAAAAAAGGCTGGGGAGAGAGAGAGAGAAGGCAGGGCAGATAGAGAGTGAGAGAGAGAAAAGGCTGGGGGGAGAAAGAGAGAAGGCTTGGGAGAGAGAGAGAGAGTGAGAGAAAGCTGGGGAGAGAGTGAGAAAGAGTGAGAGATTGAGAAGGCTGGAGAGAGAGAGAGTGGGAGAGAGATTGAAAAGGCTGGGGAGAGAGGGAAAGAGAGAGAGAGAGAGTGAAAGAGAGAGAGTGAAAGAGAGAGAGAAATTTGGGAACAGAGAGAGAGTGAGAGAGAAGGCTGGGGAGAGAGAGTGAGAGAGAAGGCTGGGGAGAGAGAGAGTCAGAGAGTGAGAAGGCAGGAGAGAGTGAGAGAGAGAGAGTGAGAAGGCTGGGGAGAGATAGAGTGACAGAGAAGGCTGCGAAGAGAGAGAGAGAGAAGGCTGGGAAGAGAGAGAGAGAAGGCAGGGGAGAGAAATAGAGAGAGAGAAGGCTGGGGAGAGAGAGAGAAAGTGAGAGAAGGCTGGGGAGAGAGAGAGAAAAAAGGCTCGGGAGAGAAAGAGAGAAGGCAGGGCAGAGAGAGAGAGAGAGAGAGAGAAATGGCTTGGGAGAGAGATAGAGAGAAATGGCTGGGGAGTGAGAGAGAGAGTGAGAGAAGGCTCGGGAGAGAGAGAGAGAGAGAAGGCTGAGGAGACAGAGAGAGTGAGAGAAGGCTGGGGAGAGAGAGAGAGAGAAGGGTGAGGATAGAGAGAGAGAGTGAGAGAGAGAAGGCTGGGGAGAGAGAGAGTGAGAGAGTGAGAAGGCAGGAGAGAGAGTGAGAGAGAGAGAAGGCTGGGGAGAGAGAGAGAGAGAGAGAGAGTGAGCGAAGGCTGGGGAGAGAGAAAGAGAGAGAAGGCTGGGGAGAGATAGAGAGAGTGAGACAGAAGGCTGCGAAGAGAGAGAGAGAGAAGGCTGGGAAGAGAGAGAGAGAGAAGGCTGGGGAGAGAGAGAGAGAAGGCTAGGGAGAGAGAGAGAGAGAGAGAAAGAGGGAGAGAGAGAGAAGGCTGGGGAGAGAGAGAGAGAGAGAGAGTGAGAAGGCTGGGGAGAGAGAGAGTAGGAGAGAGAGAGAGTGAAAGAGAGAGAGTGAAAGAGAGAGAGAAATTTGAGAAGAGAGAGAGAGACAGAGAGAGAGAAGGCTGGGGAGAGAGCGTGAGAGAGAGAGAGGGCTGGGGACAGCGAGAGAGAGAGAGAGAGAGAGAGAGAATGAGAGAAGGCTGGGGAGAGATAGATAGAGTGAGATAAGGCTGCGAAGAGAGAGAGAGAAGGCTGGGAAGAGAGAAAGAGGAGGCAGGGGAGAGAGACAGAGAGAGAGAAGGCTGGGGAGAGAGAGAGATAGAGAGAGAGAAGGCTGGGGAGAGCGAGAGAGAGAGAGAGAGAGAAGGATGGGGAGAGAGAGAGTCAGAGAGTGAGAAGGCAGGAGAGAAAGTGAGAGAGAGAGAGAGAGAGAAGGCTGGGGAGAGAGAGAGAGAGAGAGAGAGAGAGAGAAGGCTGGCAAGAGAGAGAGAGAGAAGGCTGTGGAGAGAAGAGCGTGAGAGAGTGAAGGCTGGGGAGAGCGAGAGGAGAGAGAGAGAGAGAGAGAGAGAGAGCAGGCTGGGGAGAGAGAGAGAGAGAAAGTGAGAGAAGGCTGGGGAGAGAGAGAGAGAGTGAGAGAAGGCTGGGGTGAGAGAGAGAGAGAGAGAAAGAGAGAGAGAGTGTGAGAAGGCTGGGGAGAAAAGAGAGAGTGAGAGAAGGCTGGGCTGAGAGAGAGAGAGTGAAAGAGAGAGAGAGAGTGAGAAGGCTGGGGAGAGAGCGTGAGAGAGAGAGAGAAGGCTGGGGAGAGAGAGAGAGAAGGCTGGGGAGAGCGAGAGAGAGAGAGCGAGAGAGAGAGAGCCAGAGAGAGAGAAGGCTGGGGAGAGAGAGAGAGAAAAAAAGGCTGGGGAGAGAGAGAGAGAAGGCAGGGCAGATAGAGAGTGAGAGAGAGAAAAGGCTGGGGGGAGAAAGAGAGAAGGCTTGGGAGAGAGAGAGAGAGTGAGAGAAAGCTGGGGAGAGAGTGAGAAAGAGTGAGAGATTGAGAAGGCTGGAGAGAGAGAGAGTGGGAGAGAGAGAGAAAAGGCTGGGGAGAGAGGGAAAGAGAGAGAGAGAGAGTGAAAGAGAGAGAGTGAAAGAGAGAGAGAAATTTGGGAACAGAGAGAGAGTGAGAGAGAAGGCTGGGGAGAGAGAGTGAGAGAGAAGGCTGGGGAGAGAGAGAGTCAGAGAGTGAGAAGGCAGGAGAGAGTGAGAGAGAGAGTGAGAAGGCTAGGGAGAGATAGAGTGACAGAGAAGGCTGCGAAGAGAGAGAGAGAGAAGGCTGGGAAGAGAGAGAGAGAAGGCAGGGGAGAGAAATAGAGAGAGAGAAGGCTGGGGAGAGAGAAAGAAAGTGAGAGAAGGCTGGGGAGAGAGAGAGAAAAAAAAGGCTCGGGAGAGAAAGAGAGAAGGCAGGGCAGAGAGAGAGAGAGAGAGAGAGAGAAATGGCTTGGGAGAGAGATAGAGAGAGATGGCTGGGGAGTGAGAGAGAGAGTGAGAGAAGGCTCGGGAGAGAGAGAGAGAGAAGGCTGAGGAGACAGAGAGAGTGAGAGAAGGCTGGGGAGAGAGAGAGAAGGGTGAGGATAGAGAGAGAGAGTGAGAGAGAGAAGGCTGGGGAGAGAGAGAGTGAGAGAGTGAGAAGGCAGGAGAGAGAGTGAGAGAGAGAGAAGGCTGGGGAGAGAGAGAGAGAGAGTGAGCGAAGGCTGGGGAGAGAGAAAGAGAGAGAAGGCTGGGGAGAGATAGAGAGAGTGAGACAGAAGGCTGAGAAGAGAGAGAGAGAGAAGGCTGGGGAGAGAGAGAGAGAAGGCTAGGGAGAGTGAGAGAGTGAGAAAGAGTGAGAGAATGAGAAGGCTGGAGAGAGAGAGTGGGAGAGAGAGAGAAAAGGCTGGGGAGAGAGGGAAAGAGAGAGAGAGAGAGTGAAAGAGAGAGAGAGTGAAAGAGAGACAGTGAAAGAGAGAGAGAAATTTGGGAACAGAGAGAGAGAGAAAGAAGGCTGGGGAGAGAGAGAGTGAGAGAGAAGGCTGGGGAGAGAGAGAGAGAGAGGGTTGAGGCTGGGGAGAGAGAGAGAGAGAGAGAGAAGGCTGGGGAGAGAGAGAGAGAGTGAGTGAAGGCTGGGGAGAGAGAGAGAAAGTGAGAGAGAAGGCTGGGGAGAGAGAGTGAGAAGGCTGGGGAGAGATAGAGTGACAGAGAAGGCTGCGAAGAGAGAGAGAGAGAAGGCTGGGGAGAGAGAGAGAGAAGGCAGGGGAGAGAAATAGAGAGAGAGAAGGCTGGGGAGAGAGAGAGAAAGTGAGAGAAGGCTGGGGAGAGAGAGAGAGAGAAGGGTGAGGATAGAGAGAGAGAGTGAGTGAGAGAAGGCTGGGGAGAGAGAGAGAGAGAGGGAGAGAGAGAGAGAAGGCTGGAGAGAGATAGAGAGAGTGAGACAGAAGGCTGCGAAGAGAGAGAGAGAAGGCTGGGAAGAGAGATAGAGAGAGAGAGAGAAGGCTGGGGAGAGAGATAGAGAGAGAGAAGGCTGGGGAGAGAGAGAGAGAAGGCTAGGGAGAGAGAGAGAGAGAGAAGGCTAGGGAGAGAGAGAGAGAGAGAGAGTGAGAGAAGGCTGGGGAGAGAGAGAGAGAAAGAGGGAGAGAGAGAGAAGGCTGTGGAGAGAGAGAGAGAGAAGGCTAGGGAGCGAGAGAGAGAGAAAGTGTGAGAAGGCTGGGGAGAGAGAGAGAGAGAGAGAGAGAAGGCTGGGGAGAGAGAGAGAGTGAGAGAGAGAGAGAAAGAGAGTGAAAGAGAGAGAAATTTGGGAAGATAGAGAGAGAAGGCTGGGGACAGCGAGAGAGAGAGAAGGCTGGGGAGAGATAGAGTAAGAGAGAGAGAAGGCTGGGAAGAGAGAGAGAGAGAAGGCTGAGGAGAGAGAGAGTGAGAGAGAGACAGAGAAGGCTGGAGAGAGAGAGAGTGAGAGAAGGCTGGAGAGAGAGAGAGTGAGAGAGAGAGAAGGCTGGGAAGAGAGAGAGAGAATGCTGAGGAGAGAGAGAGTGAGAGAGAGAGAGAGAAGGCTGGAGAGAGAGAGAGTGAGAGAGAGAGAAGGCTGGGAAGAGAGAGAGAGAGATGGCTGAGGAGAGAGAGAGTGAGAGAGAGACAGAGAAGGCTGGAGAGAGAGAGAGTGAGAGAAGGCTGGGGTGAGGGAGAGAGAGAGAGAGAGTGAGAAGACTGGGGAGAGAGCGTGAGAGGGAGAGAGAAGGCTGGGGAGAGAGAGAGAGAAGGCTGGGGAGAGCGAGAGAGAGAGAGCCAGAGAGAGAGTAGGCTGGGGAGAGAGAGAGAGAGAGAAGGCTGGGGAGAGAGAGAGAGTGAGAAAGAGTGAGAGAATGAGAAGGCTGGAGAGAGAGAGTGGGAGAGAGAGAGAAAAGTCTGGGGAGAGAGGGAAAGAGAGAGAGAGAGCGAGTGAAAGAGAGAGAGAGTGAAAGAGAGACAGTGAAAGAGAGAGAGAAATTTGGGAACAGAGAGAGAGAGAGAGAGAGAGAAGGCTGGGGAGAGAGAGAGTGAGAGAGAAGGCTGGGGAGAGAGAGAGAGAGAGAGAGAGAGAGAGGGGAAAGGCTGGGGAGAGATAGAGAGAGAGAGAGAAGGCTGGGGAGAGAGAGAGAGAGTGAGTGAAGGCTGGGGAGAGAGAGAGAAAGTGAGAGAGAGAAGGCTGGAGAGAGAGAGTGAGAGAGAGAAGGCTGGGGAGAGAGAGAGAGAGAGAGAGGGCTGGGGAGAGAGAGAGAAAAGGCTGGTGGGAGAGAGAGAGCGAGAAGGCTGAGGAGAGAGAGAGAAGGCTGGGGAGAGAGAAAGAAAGTGAGAGAAGGCTGGGGAGAGAGAGAGTGAGAGAAGGCTGGGGCGAGAGAGAGAGTGAGAGAAGGCTGGGGTGAGGGAGAGAGAGAGAGTGAGAAGGCTGGGGAGAGAGCGTGAGAGGGAGAGAGAAGGCTGGGGAGAGAGAGAGAGAAGGCTGGGGAGAGCGAGAGAGAGAGAGCCAGAGAGAGAGAAGGCTGGGGAGAGAGAGAGAGAGAAGGCTGGGGGGGAGAGAGAGAGAGAAAAAGGCTCGGGAGAGAGAGAGAGTGAGAAAGAGTGAGAGAATGAGAAGGCTGGAGAGAGAGAGAGAAAAGGCTGGGGAGAGAGGGAAAGAGAGAGAGAGAGAGTGAAAGAGAGAGAGAGTGAAAGAGAAACAGTGAAAGAGAGAATTTGGGAACAGAGAGAGAGAGAAGGCTGGGGAGAGAGAGTGAGAGAGAAGGCTGGGGAGAGAGAGAGAGAGGGTTGAGGCTGGGGAGAGAGAGAGAGAGAGAGAGAAGGCTGGGGAGAGAGAGAGAGAGTGAGAGAAGGCTGGGGAGAGAGAGAGAAAGTGAGAGAGAAGGCTGGGGAGAGAGAGTGAGAAGGCTGGGGAGAGATAGAGTGACAGAGAAGGCTGCGAAGAGAGAGAGAGAGAAGGCTGGGGAGAGAGAGAGAGAAGGCAGGGGAGAGAAATAGAGAGAGAGAAGGCTGGGGAGAGAGAGAGAAAGTGAGAGAAGGCTGGGGAGAGAGAGAGAGAGAAGGGTGAGGATAGAGAGAGAGAGTGAGTGAGAGAAGGCTGGGGGGAGAGAGAGAGGGAGAGAGAGAGAGAAGACTGGAGAGAGATAGAGAGAGTGAGACAGAAGGCTGCGAAGAGAGAGAGAGAAGGCTGGGAAGAGAGATAGAGAGAGAGAGAGAAGGCTGGGGAGAGAGATAGAGAGAGAGAAGGCTGGGGAGAGAGAGAGAGAGAAGGCTAGGGAGAGAGAGAGAGAGAAGGCTGGGGAGAGAGAGAGAGAAAGAGGGAGAGAGAGAGAAGGCTGTGGAGAGAGAGAGAGAGAAGGCTAGGGAGCGAGAGAGAGAGAGAGTGTGAGAAGGCTGGGGAGAGAGAGAGAGAGAGAGAGAGAAGGCTGGGGAGAGAGAGAGAGTGAGAGAGAGAGAGAAAGAGAGTGAAAGAGAGAGAAATTTGGGAAGATAGAGAGAGAAGGCTGGGGACAGCGAGAGAGAGAGAAGGCTGGGGAGAGATAGAGTGAAAGAGAGAGAGAAGGCTGGGAAGAGAGAGAGAGAGAGAAGGCTGGGAAGAGAGAGAAAGATAGAAGGTTGCGGAGAGAAAGCATGAGAGAAAGAGAGAAGGCTGGGGAGAGCGAGAGCGAGAGAGAATACTGGGGCGAGAGAGAGAAGGCTCAGGAGAGTGAGAGAGAAAAAAAAGGCTGGGGAGAGAGAGAGAAGGCGGGGGAGATAGAAAGAGAGAGAGAGAGAGAGAAAGGCTGGGGAGGGAGAGAGAGGGCTGTGGATAGAGAGAGAGAGAGTGAGAGATGGCTGGGGAGACAGAGAGAGTGAGAGAAGGATGGGGAGAGAGAGAGAGAGATTGAGAGAGAAGGCTGTGCAGAGAGAGTGAGAGAGAGAAGGCTGGGGAGAGAGAGAGTGATAGAGTGAGAAGGAAGGAAAGAGAGTGAGAGAGAGAGAGAGAAGTCTGGGGAGAGAGAGAGAGAGTGAGAGAAGGCTGGGGAGAGCGAGAGAGAGAGAGAGAGAAGGCTGGGGGGGGGAGAGAGAGAGAGAGAGAATGCTGGGGAGAGCGAGAGAGAGAGAGAGAGAAGGCTGGGGGGGGGAGAGAGAAGGCTCGGGAGAGTGACAGAGAAAGAAAAGGCTGGGGAGAGAGAGAGAGAAGGCTGGGGAGCAAGATAGTGAGAGAGAAGGCTGGGGAGAGAGAAAGAGAGAGAGAGAGAGTGAGAGAAGGCTGGGGGGAGTGAGAGAAGGCTGGGGAGAGAGAGAGTGAGAGAGAAGGCTGGGGAGAGAGAGAGAGTGAGAGAGAGAAGACTGGGGAGAGAGAGAGTCAGAGAGTGAGAAGGCAGGAGAGAGAGTGAGAGAGAGAGAAGGCTGGAGGGAGAGAGAGAGAGAGAGTGAGAGAGAGAAGGCTGTGGAGAGAGAGCGTGTGAGAGAGAGAGAGAAGGCTAGGGAGAGCGAGAAAGAGAGAGAGAGAGAAGGCTGGGGAGAGCGAGAGAGAGAGAGAAGGCTGTGGAGAGAGAGCGTGAGAGAGAGAGAGAGAAGGCTGGGGAGAGCGAGAGAGAGAGAGGGAAAGAAGGCTGGGGGGAGAGAGAGAAGGCTCAGGAGAGTGACAGAGAGAAAAAAGGCTGGGGAGAGAGAGAGAAAGGCTGAGAAGAGAGAGAGAGAAGGCTGGGGAGAGAGAGCGTGTGAGAGAGAGAGAGAAGGCTAGGGAGAGCGAGAGAGTGAGAGAGAGAGAGAAGGCTGGGGGGAGAGAGAGAAGGCTCAGGAGAGTGACAGAGAAAAAAAAGGCTGGGGAGAGAGAGAAAGGCTGGCAAGAGAGAGAGAAGGCTGGGGAGCAAGATAGTGAGAGAGAAGGCTGGGGAGAGAGAGTGAGAGAAGGCTGGGGGGAGAGAGAGAGTGAGAGAAGGATGGGGAGAGAGAGAGAGAGTGAGAGAGAAGGATGGGGAGAGAGAGAGTCAGAGAGTGAGAAGGCAGGAGAGAAAGTGAGAGAGAGAGAGAGAAGGCTGGGGAGAGAGAGAGAGAATGAGAGAAGGCTGGGGAGAGATACATAGAGTGAGAGAAGGCTGCGAAGAGTGAGAGAGAGAAGGCTGGGAAGAGAGAGAGAGAGGAGGCAGGGGAGAGAGACAGAGTGAGAGAAGGCTGGGGAGAGAGAGAGAAAGTGAGATAAGGCTGCGAAGAGAGAGAGAGAAGGCTGGGAAGAGAGAAAGAGGAGGCAGGGGAGAGAGACAGAGAGAGAAGGCTGGGGAGAGAGAGAGATAGAGAGAGAGAAGGCTGGGGAGAGAGAGAGAGAGTGAGAGAAGGCTGGGGAGAGATAGATAGAGTGAGAGAAGGCTGCGAAGAGTGAGAGAGAGAAGGCTGGGAAGAGAGAGAGAGAGGAGGCTGGGGAGAGAGAGAGAAAGTGAGAGAAGGCTGGGGAGAGAGAGAGAAAGTGAGAGAAGGCTGGGGAGAGAGAGAGAGAGAAGGCTGAGGAGAGAGAGAGAAGGCTGGGCAGAGAGAGAGAAGGCTGGGCAGAGAGAGAGAAGGCTGGGCAGAGAGAGAGAAGGCTGGGCAGAGAGAGAGAAGGCTGGGCAGAGAGAGAGAAGGCTGGGCAGAGAGAGAGAAGGCTGGGCAGAGAGAGAGAAGGCTGGGCAGAGAGAGAGAAGGCTGGGCAGAGAGAGAGAAGGCTGGGCAGAGAGAGAGAAGGCTGGGCAGAGAGAGAGAAGGCTGGGCAGAGAGAGAGAAGGCTGGGCAGAGAGAGAGAAGGCTGGGCAGAGAGAGAGAAGGCTGGGCAGAGAGAGAGAAGGCTGGGCAGAGAGAGAGAAGGCTGGGCAGAGAGAGAGAAGGCTGGGCAGAGAGAGAGAAGGCTGGGCAGAGAGAGAGAAGGCTGGGCAGAGAGAGAGAAGGCTGGGCAGAGAGAGAGAAGGCTGGGCAGAGAAAGAGAAGGCTGGGCAGAGAAAGAGAAGGCTGGGCAGAGAGAGAGAAGGCTGGGAAGAGAGAGAGAAGGCTGGGCAGAGAGAGAGAAGGCTGGGCAGAGAGAGCGAGAAGGCTGGGCAGAGAGAGAGAGAAGGCTGGGCAGAGAGAGAGAAGGCTGGGCAGAGAGAGAGAAGGCTGGGCAGAGAGAGAGAAGGCTGGGCAGAGAGAGAGAAGGCTGGGCAGAGAGAGAGAGAAGGCTGGGCAGAGAGAGAGAGAAGGCTGGGCAGAGAGAGAGAGAAGGCTGGGCAGAGAGAGAGAAGGCTGGGCAGAGAGAGAGAAGGCTGGGCAGAGAGAGAGAAGGCTGGGCAGAGAGAGAGAAGGCTGGGCAGAGAGAGAGAAGGCTGGGCAGAGAGAGAGAAGGCTGGGCAGAGAGAGAGAAGGCTGGGCAGAGAGAGAGAGAAGGCTGGGCAGAGAGAGAGAGAAGGCTGGGCAGAGAGAGAGAAGGCTGGGCAGAGAGAGAGAGAGAGAGAGTGAGAGAAGGCTGGGGAGAGAGAGAGAGAGAAGGCTGACGAGAGAGAGAGAGAGAGAGTGAGAGAAGGCTGGGGAGAGAGAGAGAGTGTGTGAGAGAAGGCTGGGGAGAGAGAGAGAGAGAAGGCTGAGGAGCGTGAGAGAGAGAGAGAGTGAGAGAAGGCTGGGGAGAGAGAGAGAGAAGGCTGGGCAGAGAGAGAGAAGGCTGGGCAGAGAGAGAGAAGGCTGGGCAGAGAGAGAGAAGGCTGGGCAGAGAGAGAGAAGGCTGGGCAGAGAGAGAGAAGGCTGGGCAGAGAGAGAGAAGGCTGGGCAGAGAGAGAGAAGGCTGGGCAGAGAGAGAGAAGGCTGGGCAGAGAGAGAGAAGGCTGGGCAGAGAGAGAGAAGGCTGGGCAGAGAGAGAGAAGGCTGGGCAGAGAGAGAGAAGGCTGGGCAGAGAGAGAGAAGGCTGGGCAGAGAGAGAGAAGGCTGGGCAGAGAGAGAGAAGGCTGGGCAGAGAGAGAGATGGCTGGGCAGAGAGAGAGATGGCTGGGCAGAGAGAGAGAAGGCTGGGCAGAGAGAGAGAAGGCTGGGCAGAGAGAGAGAAGGCTGGGCAGAGAGAGAGAAGGCTGGGCAGAGAGAGAGAGAAGGCTGGGCAGAGAGAGAGAAGGCTGGGCAGAGAGAGAGAGAGAGAGAGAGTGAGAGAAGGCTGGGGAGAGAGAGAGAGAGAAGGCTGACGAGAGAGAGAGAGAGAGAGAGAGAGAGAGAGAGTGAGAGAAGGCTGACGAGAGAGAGAGAGAGAGAGAGTGAGAGAAGGCTGGGGAGAGAGAGAGAGAGAAGGCTGGGCAGAGAGAGAGAGAAGGCTGGGGAGAGCGATGGAGAGAGACAAGGATAGTGAGAGAGAGAGAGTGAGAGAAGGCTGGGGAGAGCGGGAGAGAGAGAGAGAGAAGGCTGGGGAGAGAGAAGGCTGGGGAGCGAGAGAGAGAGAAGGCTGGGGAGAGAGAGAGAGAGAGAAGGCTGGGGAGAGAGAGAGAGAGAGAGAGAGAGAAGGCTGGGGAGAGAGAGAGAGCCTGAGAGAGAGAGTGAAAGAGAGAGAGAAGGCTGGGGAAAGAGCGTGAGAGAGAGAGAGAAGGCTGGGGAGAGCGAGAGAGAGAGAGAGAGAGAGAAGGGTGGGGAGAGCGAGAGAGAGAGAGAGAAGGCTGCAAAGAGCGAGAGAGCGAGGGAGAGAAGGCTGGGGAGTGAGAGAGAGAGAGAGTGCTGGGGAGAGAGAGAGAGAGAGAGAGAGAGAGTGAGAGAAGGCTGGGGAGAGAGAGAGTGAGAGAGAGAGAGAAGGCTGGGAAGAGAGAGTGAGATAGAAGGCTGGGGAGAGAAAGCGTGAGAGAGAGAGAGAGAGAAGGCTGGAGAGAGCGAGAGAGAGAGAGAGAGAGAAGGCTGGAGAGAGAGAGAGTGGGACAGAGAGAGAAAAGGCTGGGGAGAGAGGGAAAGAGAGAGAGAGAGAGAGTGAAAGAGAGAGAGTGAAAGAGAGAGAGAAATTTGGGAACAGAGAGAGAGTGAGAGAGAAGGCTGGGGAGAGAGAGTGAGAGAGAAGGCTGGGGAGAGAGAGAGTCAGAGAGTGAGAAGGCAGGAGAGAGTGAGAGAGAGAGTGAGAAGGCTGGGGAGAGATAGAGTGACAGAGAAGGCTGCGAAGAGAGAGAGAGAGAAGGCTGGGAAGAGAGAGAGAGAAGGCAGGGGAGAGAAATAGAGAGAGAGAAGGCTGGGGAGAGAGAGAGAAAGTGAGAGAAGGCTGGGGAGAGAGAGAGAAAAAAAAGGCTCGGGAGAGAAAGAGAGAAGGCAGGGCAGAGAGAGAGAGAGAGAGAGAGAGAGAGAGAGAAATGGCTTGGGAGAGAGATAGAGAGAGATGGCTGGGGAGTGAGAGAGAGAGTGAGAGAAGGCTCGGGAGAGAGAGAGAGAGAAGGCTGAGGAGACAGAGAGAGTGAGAGAAGGCTGGGGGAGAGAGAGAGAAGGGTGAGGATAGAGAGAGAGAGTGAGAGAGAGAAGGCTGGGGAGAGAGAGAGTGAGAGAGTGAGAAGGCAGGAGAGAGAGTGAGAGAGAGAGAAGGCTGGGGAGAGAGAGAGAGAGAGTGAGCGAAGGCTGGGGAGAGAGAAAGAGAGAGAAGGCTGGGGAGAGATAGAGAGAGTGAGACAGAAGGCTGAGAAGAGAGAGAGAGAGAGAGAGAAGGCTGGGGAGAGAGAGAGTGAGAGAAGGCTGGAGAGAGAGAGAGTGAGAGAGAGAGAAGGCTGGGAAGAGAGAGAGAGAGAATGCTGAGGAGAGAGAGAGTGAGAGAGAGAGAGAGAAGGCTGGAGAGAGAGAGAGTGAGAGAGAGAGAAGGCTGGGAAGAGAGAGAGAGATGGCTGAGGAGAGAGAGAGTGAGAGAGAGACAGAGAAGGCTGGAGAGAGAGAGAGTGAGAGAAGGCTGGGGTGAGGGAGAGAGAGAGAGAGAGTGAGAAGACTGGGGAGAGAGCGTGAGAGGGAGAGAGAAGGCTGGGGAGAGAGAGAGAGAGAAGGCTGGGAAGAGAGAGAGAGAGAGAGAGAAGGCTGGGGAGAGAGAGAGAAGGCTAGGGAGAGAGAGAGAGAGAAAGAGGGAGAGAGAGAGAAGGCTGGGGAGAGAGAGAGAGAGAGAGTGAGAAGGCTGGGGAGAGAGAGAGTAGGAGAGAGAGAGAGTGAAAGAGAGAGAGTGAAAGAGAGAGAGAAATTTGAGAAGAGAGAGAGAGAGAATGAGAGAAGGCTGGGGAGAGATAGATAGAGTGAGTTAAGGCTGCGAAGAGAGAGAAAGAAGGCTGGGAAGAGAGAAAGAGGAGGCAGGGGAGAGAGACAGAGAGAGAGAAGGCTGGGGAGAGAGAGAGATAGAAAGAGAGAAGGCTGGGGAGAGAGAGAGAGAGAGTGAGAGAAGGCTGGGGAGAGATAGAGTGAGAGAAGGCTGCGAAGAGTGAGAGAGAGAAGGCTGGGAAGAGAGAGAGAGAGAGGAGGCAGGGGAGAGAGACAGAGTGAGAGAAGGCTGGGGAGAGAGAGAGAAAGTGAGAGAAGGCTGGGGAGAGAGAGAGAGAGAGAGAGTGAGAGAAGGCTGGGGAGAGAGAGTGAGAGAAGGCTGGGGAGAGAGAGAGAGAAGGCTGGGGAGAGAGAGAGAGAGAGAAGGCTGGGCAGAGAGAGAGAAGGCTGGGCAGAGAGAGAGAAGGCTGGGCAGAGAGAGAGAAGGCTGGGCAGAGAGAGAGAAGGCTGGGCAGAGAGAGAGAAGGCTGGGCAGAGAGAGAGAGAAGGCTGGGCAGAGAGAGAGAGAAGGCTGGGCAGAGAGAGAGAGAGAGAGTGAGAGAAGGCTGGGCAGAGAGAGAGAGAGAGAGTGAGAGAAGGCTGGGGAGAGAGAGAGAAGGCTGGGGAGAGAGAGAGAAGGCTGGGGAGAGAGAGAGAGAGAGTGAGAGAAGGCTGGGGAGAGAGAGAGAGAGAAGGCTGACGAGAGAGAGAGAGAGAGTGAGAGAAGGCTGGGGAGAGAGAGAGAGAAGGCTGGGCAGAGAGAGAGAGAAGGCTGGGGAGAGCGATGGAGAGAGACAAGGCTAGTGAGAGAGAGAGAGTGAGAGAAGGCTGGGGAGAGCGGGAGAGAGAGAGAGAGAAGGCTGGGGAGAGAGAAGGCTGGGGAGCGAGAGAGAGAGAAGGCTGGGGAGAGAGAGAGAGAGAAGGCTGGGGAGAGAGAGAGAGAGAGAGAGAAGGCTGGGGAGAGAGAGAGAGCCTGAGAGAGAGAGAGTGAAAGAGAGAGAGAAGGCTGGGGAAAGAGCGTGAGAGAGAAAGAGAAGGCTGGGGAGAGCGAGAGAGAGAGAGAGAGAGAAGGGTGGGGAGAGCGAGAGAGAGAGAGAAGGCTGCAAAGAGCGAGAGAGCGAGGGAGAGAAGGCTGGGGAGTGAGAGAGAGAGAGAGTGCTGGGGAGAGAGAGAGAGAGAGTGAGAGAAGGCTGGGGAGAGAGAGAGTGAGAGAGAGAGAAGGCTGGGAAGAGAGAGAGAGATAGAAGGCTGGGGAGAGAAAGCGTGAGAGAGAGAGAGAGAAGGCTGGAGAGAGCGAGAGAGAGAGAGAGAGAGAAGGCTGGAGAGAGCGAGAGAGAGAGAGAGAGAAGGCTGGGGAGAGCGAGAGCGAGAGAGAAGGCTTGGGAGAGAGAGAGTAGGAGAGAGAGAGAGAGTGAAAGAGAGAGAGTGAAAGAGAGAGAGAAATTTGAGAAGAGAGAGAGAGACAGAGAGAGAGAAGGCTGGGGAGAGAGCGTGAGAGAGAGAGAGGGCTGGGGACAGCGAGAGAGAGAGAGAGAGAGAGTGAATGAGAGAAGGCTGGTGAGAGATAGATAGAGTGAGATAAGGCTGCGAAGAGAGAGAGAGAAGGCTGGGAAGAGAGAAAGAGGAGGCAGGGGAGAGAGACAGAGAGAGAGAAGGCTGGGGAGAGAGAGAGAGTGAGAGAAGGCTGGGGAGAGATAGAGTGAGAGAAGGCTGCGAAGAGTGAGAGAGAGAAGGCTGGGAAGAGAGAGAGAGAGGAGGCAGGGGAGAGAGACAGAGTGAGAGAAGGCTGGGGAGAGAGAGAGAGAAAGTGAGAGAAGGCTGGGGAGAGAGAGAGAGAGAGTGAGAGAAGGCTGGGGAGAGAGAGAGAGAGAAGGCTGAGGAGAGAGAGAGAGAGAGAGTGAGAGAAGGCTGGGGGAGAGAGAGAGAGAAGGCTGGGCAGAGAGAGAGAAGGCTGGGCAGAGAGAGAGAAGGCTGGGCAGAGAGAGAGAAGGCTGGGCAGAGAGAGAGAAGGCTGGGCAGAGAGAGAGAAGGCTGGGCAGAGAGAGAGAAGGCTGGGCAGAGAGAGAGAAGGCTGGGCAGAGAGAGAGAAGGCTGGGGAGAGAGAGAGAAGGCTGGGGAGAGAGAGAGAAGGCTGGGGAGAGAGAGAGAAGGCTGGGGAGAGAGAGAGAAGGCTGGGGAGAGAGAGAGAGAGAGAGTGAGAGAAGGCTGGGGAGAGAGAGAGAGAGAAGGCTGACGAGAGAGAGAGAGAGAGTGAGAGAAGGCTGGGGAGAGAGAGAGAGAAGGCTGGGCAGAGAGAGAGAGAAGGCTGGGGAGAGCGATGGAGAGAGACAAGGCTAGTGAGAGAGAGAGAGTGAGAGAAGGCTGGGGAGAGCGGGAGAGAGAGAGAGAGAAGGCTGGGGAGAGAGAAGGCTGGGGAGCGAGAGAGAGAGAGAAGGGCTGGGGAGAGAGAGAGAGAGAAGGCTGGGGAGAGAGAGAGAGAGAGAAGGCTGGGGAGAGAGAGAGAGCCTGAGAGAGAGAGAGTGAAAGAGAGAGAGAAGGCTGGGGAAAGAGCGTGAGAGAGAAAGAGAAGGCTGGGGAGAGCGAGAGAGAGAGAGAGAGAGAAGGGTGGGGAGAGCGAGAGAGAGAGAGAAGGCTGCAAAGAGCGAGAGAGGCGAGGGAGAGAAGGCTGGGGAGTGAGAGAGAGAGAGAGTGCTGGGGAGAGAGAGAGAGAGAGTGAGAGAAGGCTGGGGAGAGAGAGAGTGAGAGAGAGAGAAGGCTGGGAAGAGAGAGAGAGATAGAAGGCTGGGGAGAGAAAGCGTGAGAGAGAGAGAGAGAAGGCTGGAGAGAGCGAGAGAGAGAGAGAGAGAGAAGGCTGGAGAGAGCGAGAGAGAGAGAGAGAGAGAAGGCTGGGGAGAGCGAGAGCGAGAGAGAAGGCTTGGGAGAGAGAGAGTAGGAGAGAGAGAGAGTGAAAGAGAGAGAGTGAAAGAGAGAGAGAAATTTGAGAAGAGAGAGAGAGACAGAGAGAGAGAAGGCTGGGGAGAGAGCGTGAGAGAGAGAGAGGGCTGGGGACAGCGAGAGAGAGAGAGAGAGAGAGTGAATGAGAGAAGGCTGGTGAGAGATAGATAGAGTGAGATAAGGCTGCGAAGAGAGAGAGAGAAGGCTGGGAAGAGAGAAAGAGGAGGCAGGGGAGAGAGACAGAGAGAGAGAAGGCTGGGGAGAGAGAGAGAGTGAGAGAAGGCTGGGGAGAGATAGAGTGAGAGAAGGCTGCGAAGAGTGAGAGAGAGAAGGCTGGGAAGAGAGAGAGAGAGGAGGCAGGGGAGAGAGACAGAGTGAGAGAAGGCTGGGGAGAGAGAGAGAAAGTGAGAGAAGGCTGGGGAGAGAGAGAGAGAGAGTGAGAGAAGGCTGGGGAGAGAGAGAGAGAGAAGGCTGAGGAGAGAGAGAGAGAGAGAGTGAGAGAAGGCTGGGGAGAGAGAGAGAGAAGGCTGGGCAGAGAGAGAGAAGGCTGGGCAGAGAGAGAGAAGGCTGGGCAGAGAGAGAGAAGGCTGTGCAGAGAGAGAGAAGGCTGGGCAGAGAGAGAGAAGGCTGGGCAGAGAGAGAGAAGGCTGGGCAGAGAGAGAGAAGGCTGGGCAGAGAGAGAGAAGGCTGGGCAGAGAGAGAGAAGGCTGGGCAGAGAGAGAGAAGGCTGGGCAGAGAGACAGAAGGCTGGGCAGAGAGAGAGAAGGCTGGGCAGAGAGAGAGAAGGCTGGGCAGAGAGAGAGAAGGCTGGGCAGAGAGAGAGAAAGCTGGGGAGAGAGAGAGAAGGCTGGGGAGAGAGAGAGAGAGAGAGTGAGAGAAGGCTGGGGAGAGAGAGAGAGAGAAGGCTGACGAGAGAGAGAGAGAGAGTGAGAGAAGGCTGGGGAGAGAGAGAGAGAGAAGGCTGGGCAGAGAGAGAGAGAAGGCTGGGGAGAGCGATGGAGAGAGACAAGGCTAGTGAGAGAGAGAGAGTGAGAGAAGGCTGGGGAGAGCGGGAGAGAGAGAGAGAGAAGGCTGGGGAGAGAGAAGGCTGGGGAGCGAGAGAGAGAGAAGGCTGGGGAGAGAGAGAGAGAGAGAAGGCTGGGGAGAGAGAGAGAGAGAGAGAGAAGGCTGGGGAGAGAGAGAGAGCCTGAGAGAGAGAGTGAAAGAGAGAGAGAACGCTGGGGAAAGAGCGTGAGAGAGAGAGAGTAGGCTGGGGAGAGCGAGAGAGAGAGAGAGAGAGAAGGGTGGGGGAGAGCGAGAGAGAGAGAGAAGGCTGCAAAGAGCGAGAGAGCGAGGGAGAGAAGGCTGGGGAGTGAGAGAGAGAGAGAGAGTGCTGGGGGGAGAGAGAGAGAGAGAGTGAGAGAAGGCTGGGGAGAGAGAGAGTGAGAGAGAAAGAGAAGGCTGGGAAGAGAGAGAGAGATAGAAGGCTGGGGAGAGAAAGCGTGAGAGAGAGAGAGAGAGAAGGCTGGAGAGAGCGAGAGAGAGAGAGAGAGAAGGCTGGGGAGAGCGAGAGCGAGAGAGAAGGCTGGGGAGAGAGAGAGAGGGCTGGGGATAGAGAGAGAGAGAGAGTGAGAGATGGCTGGGGAGAGAGATAGAGAGAGAGAAGGCTAGGGAGAGACAGAGAGAGAGAGTGAGAGAAGGCTGGAGAGAGAGAGAGACAGAGATGGCTGGGGAGAGAGAGAGAGAGAGAGAGAGTGAAAGAGAGAGAGAAGGCTGGGAAGAGAGAGAGAGAGAAGGCTGTGGAGAGAAGAGCGTGAGAGAGAGAGAGAAGGCTGGGGAGAGCGAGAGAGAGAGCAGGCTGGGGAGAGAGAGAGAAAGTGAGAGAAGGCTGGGGAGAGAGAGAGAGAGAGTGAGAGAAGGCTGGGGTGAGAGAGAGAGAGTGAGAGAAGGCTGGGCTGAGAGAGAGAGAGAGAAAGAGAGAGAGAGAGTGAGAAGGCTGGGGAGAGAGCGTGAGAGAGAGAGAGAAGGCTGGGGAGAGAGAGAGAGAAGGCCTGGGAGAGCGAGAGAGAGAGAGCCAGAGAGAGAGAGAAGGCTGGGGAGAGAGAGAGAGAGAAGGCTGGGGAGAGAGAGAGAGAAGGCAGGGCAGATAGAGAGTGAGAGAGAGAAAAGGGCTGGGGGAAGAAAGAGAGAAGGCTTGGGAGAGAGAGAGAGAGAGTGAGAGAAAGCTGGGGAGAGAGTGAGAAAGAGTGAGAGATTGAGAAGGCTGGAGAGAGAGAGAGTGGGAGAGAGAGAGAAAAGGCTGGGGAGAGAGGGAAAGAGAGAGAGAGAGAGAGAGTGAAAGAGAGAGAGTGAAAGAGAGAGAGAAATTTGGGAACAGAGAGAGAGTGAGAGAGAAGGCTGGGGAGAGAGAGAGTGAGAGAGAAGGCTGGGGAGAGAGAGAGTCAGAGAGTGAGAAGGCAGGAGAGAGTGAGAGAGAGAGAGTGAGAAGGCTGGGGAGAGATAGAGTGACAGAGAAGGCTGCGAAGAGAGAGAGAGAGAAGGCTGGGAAGAGAGAGAGAGAAGGCAGGGGAGAGAAATAGAGAGAGAGAAGGCTGGGGAGAGAGAGAGAAAGTGAGAGAAGGCTGGGGAGAGAGAGAGAAAAAAAGGCTCGGGAGAGAAAGAGAGAAGGCAGGGCAGAGAGAGAGAGAGAAATGGCTTGGGAGAGAGATAGAGAGAGATGGCTGGGGAGTGAGAGAGAGAGTGAGAGAAGGCTCGGGAGAGAGAGAGAGAGAAGGCTGAGGAGAGAGAGAGTGAGAGAAGGCTGGGGAGAGAGAGAGAGAGAAGGGTGAGGATAGAGAGAGAGAGTGAGAGAGAGAAGGCTGGGGAGAGAGAGAGTGAGAGAGTGAGAAGGCAGGAGAGAGAGTGAGAGAGAGAGAAGGCTGGGGAGAGAGAGAGAGAGTGAGCGAAGGCTGGGGAGAGAGAAAGAGAGAGAAGGCTGGGGGAGAGATAGAGAGAGTGAGACAGAAGGCTGTGAAGAGAGAGAGAGAAAAGGCTGGGAAGAGAGAGAGAGAGAGAAGGCTGGGGAGAGAGAGAGAGAAGGCTAGGGAGAGAGAGAGAGAGAGAAAGAGGGAGAGAGAGAGAAGGCTGGGGGAGAGAGACAGAGAGAGAGAAGGCTGGGGAGAGAGAGAGATAGAGAGAGAGAAGGCTGGGGAGAGAGAGAGAGTGAGAGAAGGCTGGGGAGAGATAGATAGAGTGAGAGAAGGCTGCGAAGAGTGAGAGAGAGAAGGCTGGGAAGAGAGAGAGAGAGAGGAGGCAGGGGAGAGAGACAGAGTGAGAAAAGGCTGGGGAGAGAGAGAGAAAGTGAGAGAAGGCTGGGAGAGAGAGAGAGAGAGTGAGAGAAGGCTGGGGAGAGAGAGAGAGAGAAGGCTGGGGAGAGCGAGAGCGAGAGAGAAGGCTGGGGAGAGAGAGAGAAGGCTGGGGGAGAGAGAGAGAAGGCTAAGGAGAGTGAGGAGAGAAAAAAAGGCTGGGGAGAGAGACAGAGAAGTCTGGGGAGGAAGATAGAGAGAGAGAAGGCTGGGGAGAGAGAGAGAAAGTGAGAGAAGGCTGGGGAGAGAGAGAGAGAGTGAGAGAAGGCTGGGGGGAGAGAGAGAGAGAGAAGGTTGGGGAGAGAGAGAGAGAGAAGGCTGGGCAGAGGGAGAGAGAAGGCTGGGGAGAGCGATGGAGAGAGACAAGGCTAGTGAGAGAGAGAGAGAGAAGTGAGAGAAGGCTGGGGAGAGCGGGAGAGAGAGAGAGAGAGAGAAGGCTGGGGGGAGAGAGAGAGAGAGAGAAGGCTGGGGAGGAGAGAGAGAGCGTGAGAGAGAGAGAGAGAGTGAAAGAGAGAGAGAAGGCTGGGGAGAGAGCGTGAGAGGAGAGAGAAGGCTGGGGGAGAGCGAGAGAAAGAGAGAGAAGGGTGGGGGAGAGCGAGAGAGAGAGAGAAGGCTGCAAAGAGCGAGAGTGCGAGTGAGAGAAGGCTGGGGAGTGAGAGAGAGAGAGTGAGAGAAGGCTGGGGAGAGAGAGAGAGAGAGAGAGAGAGAGAGTGAGATGAGGCTGGGGAGAGAGAGAGTGAAAGAGAGGGAGAAGGCTGGGAAGAGAGAGAGAGAGATAGAAGGCTGGGGAGAGAAAGCGTGAGAGAGAGAGAGAGAGAGAGAAGGCTGGGGAGAGCGAGAGAGAGAGAGAGAAAAGGCTGGGGAGAGCGAGAGCGAGAGAGAAGGCTGGGGAGAGAGACAGAAGGCTCGGGAGAGAGTGAGAGAGAATGCTGGGGAGAGAGAGAGAGAGAAAGGCTGGGAGAGAGAGAGAGAGAGGGCTGGGGAGAGCGAGAGAGAGAGAGAGTGAGAGATGGCTGGGGAGAGAGATAGAGAGAGAGAAGGCTAGGGAGAGACAGAGAGAGAGAGTGAGAGAAGGCTGGGGAGAGAGGGAGAGACGGCTGGGGAGAGAGATAGAGAGAGAGAAGACTAGGGAGAGACAGAGAGAGAGAGAGTGAGGAGAAGGCTGGGGAGAGAGAGGGAGAGAAGGCTGGGGAGAGAGAGGGAGAGGAGACTGGGGAGAGAGAGAGTGATAGAGTGAGAAGGCAGGAGAGAGAGTGAGAGAGAGAGAGAGAAGGCTGGGGAGAGAGAGAGAGAGAAGGCTGTGGAGAGAAGAGCGTGAGAGAGAGAGAGAGAGAAGGCTGGGGAGAGCGAGAGAGAGAGAGAGAGAGAAGGCTGCGGACAGCGAGGAGCGAGAGAGAAGGCTGGGGAGAGAGAGAGAAGGCTCAGGAGAGTGAGAGAGAAAAAAAAGGTTGGGGAGAGAGACAGAGAAGTCTGGGGAGAAAGATAGAGAGAGAGAAGGCTGGGGAGAGAGAGAGAGAGAGTGAGAGAAGGCTGGGGAGAGAGAGAGAGAAGGATGGGGAGAGAGAGAGTGAGAGAAGGTTGGGGAGAGAGAGAGAGAGTGAGAGAGTAGGATGGGGAGAGAGAGAGTGGGACGAGAGAAGGCTGGGGAGAGAGAGAGTCAAAGAGTGAGATGGCAGGAGAGAGTGAGAGAGAGAGAGAGAGAAGGCTGGGGGGAGAGAGAGAGTGAGAGAAGGCTGGGGAGAGAGAGAGAGAGAGAGAAGGCTGAGGAGAGAGAGAGAAGGCTGGGGAGAGAGAGAGAGTGAGAGAAGGCTCGGGAGAGAGAGAGAGAGAGAAGGCTGAGGAGAGAGAGAGTGAGAGAAGGCTGGGGGAGAGGAAAGAGAGAGAAGGGTGAGGATAGAGAGAGAGAGTGAGAGAGAGAAGGCTGGGGAGAGAGAGAGTGAGAGAGTGAGAAGGCAGGAGAGAGAGTGAGAGAAAGAGAAGGCTGGGGAGAGAGAGAGAGAGAGTGAGCGAAGGCTGGGGAGAGAGAAAGAGAGAGAAGGGCTGGGGAGAGATAGAGAGAGTGAGACTGAAGGCTGCGAAGAGAGAGAGAGAGAAGGCTGGGAAGAGAGAGAGAGAGAGAAGGCTAGGGAGAGAGAGAGAGAGAGAAAGAGGGAGAGAGAGAGAAGGCTGGGGAGAGAGAGAGAGAAGGCTAGGGAGCGAGAGAGAGAGAGTGAGAGAAGGCTGGGGAGAGAGAGAGAGAGAGAGTGAGAAGGCTGGGGAGAGAGAGAGAGTAGGAGAGAGAGAGAGAGTGAAAGAGAGAGAGTGAAAGAGAGAGAAATTTGAGAAGAGAGAGAGAGACAGAGAGAGAGAAGGCTGGGGAAGGAGAGCGTGAGAGAGAGAGAAGGCTGGGGACAGCGAGAGAGAGAGAAGGCTGGGGACAGCGAGGAGAGAGAGAAGGCTGGGGAGAGAGAGAGAGTGAGAGAAGGCTGGGGGAGAGATAGAGTGAAAGAGAGAGAGAGAAGGCTGGGAAGAGAGAGAGAGAGATAGAAGGTTGGGGAGAGAAAGCATGAGAGAAAGAGAGAAGGCTGGGGAGAGAAGAGCGTGAGAGAGAGAGAGAGAAGGCTGGAGAGAGTGAGGGAGAGAGAGAGAGAAGGCTGGGGACAGCGAGAGCGAGAGAGAAGGCTGGGGAGAGAGAGAGAAGGCTCAGGAGAGTGAGAGAGAAAAAAAAGGCTGGGGAGAGAGACAGAGAAGTCTGGGGAGAAAGATAGAGAGAGAGAAGGCTGGGGAGAGAGAGAGAAAGTGAGAGAAGGCTGGGGAGAGAGAGAGAGAGAGAAGGCTGGGGAGAGAGAGAGAGAGAGAGAGAAGGCTGGGGAGAGAGAGAGAGAGAAGGCTGGGCAGAGAGAGAGAGAAGGCTGGGGAGAGCGATGGAGAGAGACAAGGCTAGTGAGAGAGAGAGAGAAGTGAGAGAAGGCTGCGGAGAGCGGGAGAGAGAGAGAGAGAAGGCAGGGGAGAGAGAGAGAGAGAAGGCTGGGGAGAGAGAGAGAGAGAGAGAGAGAAGGCTGGGGAGAGAGAGAGAGAGAGAAGGCTGGGGAGAGAGAGAGAGCGTGAGAGAGAGAGCGAGAGTGAAAGAGAGAGAGAAGGCTGGGGAGAGAAGAGCGTGAGAGAGAGAGAGAGAAGGCTGGAGAGAGTGAGGGAGAGAGAGAGAGAAGGCTGGGGACAGCGAGAGCGAGAGAGAAGGCTGGGGAGAGAGAGAGAAGGCTCAGGAGAGTGAGAGAGAAAAAAAAGGCTGGGGAGAGAGACAGAGAAGGATAGAGAGAGAGAAGGCTGGGGAGAGAGAGAGAAAGTGAGAGAAGGCTGGGGAGAGAGAGAGAGAGTGAGAGAAGGCTGGGGAGAGAGAGAGAGAGAGAGAGAGAGAAGGCTGGGGAGAGAGAGAGAGAGAAGGCTGGGCAGAGAGAGAGAGAAGGCTGGGGAGAGCGATGGAGAGAGACAAGGCTAGTGAGAGAGAGAGAGAAGTGAGAGAAGGCTGCGGAGAGCGGGAGAGAGAGAGAGAGAAGGCAGGGGAGAGAGAGAGAGAAGGCTGGGGAGAGAGAGAGAGAGAGAGAGAGAAGGCTGGGGAGAGAGAGAGAGAGAGAAGGCTGGGGAGAGAGAGAGAGCGTGAGAGAGAGAGCGAGAGTGAAAGAGAGAGAGAAGGCTGGGGAGAGAGCGTGAGAGAGAGAGAAGGCTGGGGAGAGCGAGAGAAAGAGAGAGAAGGGTGGGGAGAGCGAGAGAGAGAGAGAAGGCTGCAAAGAGCGAGAGAGCGAGTGAGAGAAGGCTGGGGAGAGAGAGAGAGAGAGAGAGAGATGAGGCTGGGGAGAGAGAGAGTGAAAGAGAGAGAGAAGGCTGGGAAGAGAGAGAGAGAGAAAGAAGGCTGGGGAGAGAAAGCGTGAGAGAGAGAGAGAGAAGGCTGGGGAGAGCGAGAGAGAGAGAGAGAAAAGGCTGGGGAGAGCGAGAGCGAGAGAGAAGGCTGGGGAGAGAGACAGAAGGCTCGGGAGAGAGTGAGAGAGAAGACTGGGGAGAGAGAGAGAGAGAAAGGCTGGGGAGAGAGAGAGAGAGAGGGCTGGGGAGAGAGAGAGAGAGAGTGAGAGATGGCTGGGGAGAGAGATAGAGAGAGAGAAGGCTAGGGAGAGACAGAGAGAGAATGAGAGAAGGCTGGGGAGAGAGGGAGAGACGGCTGGGGAGAGAGATAGAGAGAGAGAAGGCTAGGGAGAGACAGAGAGAGAGAGTGAGAGAAGGCTGGGGAGAGAGAGAGAGAGAAAGGCTGGGGAGAGAGAGAGAGAGAGGGCTGGGGAGAGAGAGAGAGAGAGTGAGAGATGGCTGGGGAGAGAGATAGAGAGAGAGAAGGCTAGGGAGAGACAGAGAGAGAATGAGAGAAGGCTGGGGAGAGAGGGAGAGACGGCTGGGGAGAGAGATAGAGAGAGAGAAGGCTAGGGAGAGACAGAGAGAGAGAGTGAGAGAAGGCTGGGGAGAGAGAGGGAGAGAAGGCTGGGGAGAGAGAGGGAGAGAAGGCTGGGGAGAGAGAGGGAGAGAAGGCTGGGGAGAGAGAGGGAGAGAAGGCTGGGGAGAGAGAGGGAGAGAAGGCTGGGGAGAGAGAGAGTGATAGACTGAGAAGGCAGGAGAGAGAGTGAGAGAGAGAGAGAGAAGGCTGGGGAGAGAGAGAGAGAGAGAGAAGGCTGTGGAGAGAAGAGCGTGAGAGAGAGAGAGAGAAGGCTGGGGAGAGCGAGAGAGAGAGAGAAGGCTGGGGAGAGAGAGAAGGCTCAGGAGAGTGAGAGAGAAAAAAAAGGCTGGGGAGAGAGACAGAGAAGTCTGGGGAGAAAGATAGAGAGAGAGAAGGCTGGGGAGAGAGAGAGCGAGAGAGTGAGAGAAGGCTGGGGAGAGAGAGAGAGAAGGATGGTGAGAGAGAGAGAGTGAGAGAAGGTTGGGGAGAGAGAGAGAGTGAGAGAGTAGGATGGGGAGAGAGAGAGAGAGTGGGAGAGAGAAGGCTGGGGAGAGAGAGAGATAAAGAGTGAGATGGCAGGAGAGAGTGAGAGAGAGAGAGAGAAGGCTGGGGAGAGAGAGAGAGTGAGAGAAGGCTGGGGAGAGAGAGAGAGAGAGAACGCTGAGGAGAGAGAGAGAAGGCTGGGGAGAGAGAGAGAGAGAGAGAAGAGTGAGAGAAGACTGGGGAGAGATAGAGAGAGTGAGAGAGAAGGCTGCGAAGAGAGAGAGAGAGAAGGCTGGGGAGAGAGAAAAAGTGAGAGAAGGCTGGGGAGAGAGAGAGGGAAAAAAAGGCTCGGGAGAGAGAAGGAGAAGGCAGGGCAGAGAAAGAGAGAGAGCGAAAAGGCTTGGGAGAGAGATAGAGAGAGAGATGGCTGGGGAGTGAGAGAGAGAGTGAGAGAAGGCACGGGAGAAAGAGAGAGTGAGAGATGGCTGGGGAGAGAGAGAGAGAGAGTCAGAGAGAGAAGCTGGGGAGAGAGAGAGTGATAGAGTGAGAAGGCAGGAGAGAGAGTGTGAGAGACAGAAGGCTGGGGAGAGAGTGAGAGTGAAAGAGAGAGAGAGAGTGAAAGAGAGAGAGAAGGCTGGGAAGAGAGAGAGAGAGAAGGCTGTGGAGAGAGAGCGTGAGAGAGAGTGAGTGAGAGAAGGCTGGGGAGAGCGAGAGTGAAAGAGAAGGCTGGGGAGAGAGAGAGAAGGCTCTGGAGAGTGAGAGAGAAAAAAAAGGCTGGGCAAGAGAGAGAGAGAGTGAGAGAAGGCTGGGGACAGAGAGAGAGAGAGAGAAGGCTGGGCAGAGAGAGAGAGAAGGCTGGGGAGAGCGATGGAGAGAGACAAGGCTAGTGAGAGAGAGAGAGAGGGTGAGAGAAGGCTGGGGAGAGCGGGAGAGAGAGAGAAGGCTGGGGAGAGAGAGAGAGAGAAGGCTGGGGAGAGAGAGAGAGTGAGAGAAGGTTGGGGAGAGAGAGAGAGTGAGAGAGTAGGATGGGGAGAGAGAGAGAGTGGGAGAGAGAAGGCTGGGGAGAGAGAGAGTCAAAGAGTGAGATGGCAGGAGAGAGTGAGAGAGAGAGAGAGAAGGCTGGGGAGAGAGAGAGAGTGAGAGAAGGCTGGGGAGAGAGAGAGAGAGAGAAGGCTGGGGAGAGAGCGTGAGAGAGAGAGAAGGCTGGGGAGAGCGAGAGAGAGAGAGAAGGGTGGGGAGAGCGAGAGAGAGAGAGAAGGCTGCAGAGAGCGAGAGAGCGAGTGAGAGAAGGCTGGGGAGTGAGAGAGAGAGAGAATGAGAGAAGGCTGGGGAGAGAGAGAGAGAGAGAGAGAGAGTGAGAGAAGGCTGGGGAGAGAGAGAGTGAAATAGAGAGAGAAGGCTGGGAAGAGAGAGAGAGAGATAGAAGGATGGGGAGAGAAAGCGTGAGAGAGAGAGAGAGAAGGCTGGGGAGAGCGAGAGAGAGAGAGAGAGAAGGCTGGGGAGAGCGAGAGCGAGAGAGAAGGCTGGGGAGAGAGACAGAAGGCTCGGGAGAGAGTGAGAGAGAAGGCTGGGGAGAGAGACAGAGAGAAAGGCTGGGGAGAGAGAGAGAGGGCTGGGGATAGAGAGAGAGAGAGTGAGAGATGGCTGGGGAGAGAGATAGAGAGAGAGAAGGCTAGGGAGAGACAGAGAGAGAGAGTGAGAGAAGGCTGGGGAGAGAGAGAGAAGGCTGGGGGGAGAGAGAGTGAGAGAGAAGGCTTGGGGGAGATAGAGGGAGTGATGGCTGGGGGGAGAGAGTGGGAGTGATGGCTGGGGGGAGAGAGAGGGAGTGATGGCTGGGGGGAGAGAGAGGGAGTGATGGCTGGGGGGAGAGAGAGGGAGTGATGGCTGGGGGGAGAGAGAGGGAGTGATGGCTGGGGGGAGACAGAAAGAGAGAGAGAGGGAGAGAAGGCTGGAGAGAAGGAGAGAAAGAGAGAGAGAAGGCTGGGGAGAGAGAGAGAGAGAGTGAGAGAAGGCTGGGGAGAGAGAGAGAAGGCTGGGGAGAGAGAGAGAAGGCTAAGGAGAGTGAGAGAGAAAAAAAGGCTGGGGAGAGAGACAGAGAAGTCTGGGGAGGAAGATAGAGAGAGAGAAGGCTGGGGAGAGAGAGAGAAAGTGAGAGAAGGCTGGGGAGAGAGAGAGAGAGTGAGAGAAGGCTGGGGAGAGAGAGAGAGAGTGAGAGAAGGCTGGGGGGAGAGAGAGAGAGAGAAGGTTGGGGAGAGAGAGAGAGAGAAGGCTGGGCAGAGGGAGAGAGAAGGCTGGGGAGAGCGATGGAGAGAGACAAGGCTAGTGAGAGAGAGAGAGAAGTGAGAGAAGGCTGGGGAGAGCGGGAGAGAGAGAGAGAGAGAGAAGGCTGCGGAGAGAGAGAGAGAGAGAAGGCTGGGGAGAGAGAGAGAGAGCGTGAGAGAGAGAGAGAGTGAAAGAGAGAGAGAAGGCTGGGGAGAGAGCGTGAGAGAGAGAGAAGGCTGGGGAGAGCGAGAGAAAGGGAGAGAAGGGTGGGGAGAGCGAGAGAGAGAGAGAAGGCTGCAAAGAGCGAGAGTGTGAGTGAGAGAAGGCTGGGGAGTGAGAGAGAGAGAGTGAGAGAAGGCTGGGGAGAGAGAGAGAGAGAGAGTGAGATGAGGCTGGGGAGAGAGAGAGTGAAAGAGAGAGAGAAGGCTGGGAAGAGAGAGAGAGAGAGATAGAAGGCTGGGGAGAGAAAGCGTGAGAGAGAGAGAGAGAGAGAGAAGGCTGGGGAGAGCGAGAGAGAGAGAGAGAAAAGGCTGGGGAGAGCGAGAGCGAGAGAGAAGGCTGGGGAGAGAGACAGAAGGCTCGGGAGAGAGTGAGAGAGAATGCTGGGGAGAGAGAGAGAGAGAGAAAGGCTGGGGAGAGAGAGAGAGAGAGGGCTGGGGGGAGAGAGAGAGAGAGAGAGTGAGAGATGGCTGGGGAGAGAGATAGAGAGAGAGAAGGCTAGGGAGAGTGAGAGAGAAAAAAAAGGCTGGGGAGAGAGACAGAGAAGTCTGGGGAGAAAGATAGAGAGAGAGAAGGCTGGGGAGAGAGAGAGAGAGAGTGAGAGAAGGCTGGGGAGAGAGAGAGAGAAGGATGGGGAGAGAGAGAGTGAGAGAAGGTTGGGGAGAGAGAGAGAGAGAGTGAGAGAGTAGGATGGGGAGAGAGAGAGTGGGACGAGAGAAGGCTGGGGAGAGAGAGAGTCAAAGAGTGAGATGGCAGGAGAGAGTGAGAGAGAGAGAGAGAAGGCTGGGGAGAGAGAGAGACAGAGAGAAGGCTGGGAAGAGAGAGAGAGAGGGCTGGGCAGAGAGAGAGAGAAGGCTGGGGAGAGAGAGAGAGAAGGCTGGAGAGAGAGAAGGCTGGGAGGAGCGAGAGTGAGAGCGAAGGCTGGGGGGAGAGAGAGTGAGAGAGATGGCTGGGGGGAGAGAGAGTGATAGAGAAGGCTGGGGGGAGAGAGAGGCAGTGATGGCTGGGAGGAGAGAGTGGGAGTGATGGCTGGGGGGAGAGAGAGGCAGTGATGGCTGGGGGGAGAGAGAGGCAGTGATGGCTGGGGGGAGAGAGAGAGAGAGAGAGGGAGAGAAGGCTGGGGAGAAGGAGAGAAAGAGAGAGAGAGAAGGCTGGGGAAAGAGAGAGAGAGAAGACTTGGAAGAGAGAGAAGGCTGGGGGGAGCGAGAGTGAGAGAGAAGGCTGGGGGGAGAGAGAGTGAGAGAGAAGGCTGGGGGGAGAGAGAGTGAGAGAGAAGGCTGAGGGGAGAAAGAGGGAGTGATGGCTGGGGGGAGAGAGAGGGAGTGATGGCTGGGGGGAGAGAGAGAGAGAGAGAGGGAGAGAAGGCTGGGGAGAAGGAGAGAAAGAGAGAGAGAGAAGACTGGGAAGAGAGAGAGAAGGCTGGGGAGAGAGAATGAGAGAAAGAGAAGGCTGGGGAAAGAGAGAGAGAAGGCTGGGGAGAGCGAGCGAGAGAGAGAGAGATAGAGAGAGAGAAGGCTGGGGAGAGAGAGGGAGAGTGAGAGAGAAGGCTGGGGAGAGAGAGAGTGAGAGAAGGCTGGGAAGGGAGAGAGAGAGAGTGAGAGAAGTCTGGGGAGAGAGAGAGAGGGAGAGAGAGTGAAGAGACAGCAGGCTGGGGAGAGAGAGAGTAAGAAGGCTGGGAAGAGAGAGAGAGAGAGAGGGAGTTGGGGAGAAGGAGGGCTGGGCAGAGAGAGAGAGAGGAGGCTGGGGAGAGAGAGAAGGCTGGGGGGAGCGAGAGTGAGAGAGAAGGCTGGGGGGAGCGAGACGGAGAGAGAGAAGGGTGGGGGGAGAGAGAGTGAGAGAAGGCTGGGGGGAGAGAGAGTGAAAGAGAAGGCTGGGGGGAGAGAGAGAGACAGAAGGCTGGGGGGAGAGAGAGTGAGAGAGAAGGCTGGGGGGAGAGAGAGGGAGTGATGGCTGGGGGGAGAGAGAGGGTGTGATGGCTGGGGGGAGAGAGAGGGAGTGATGGCTGGGTGGAGAGAGAGAGAAGGCTGGGGAGAAGGAGAGAATGAGAGAGAGATAAGGCTGGGCAGAGCGAGAGAGAGAGAGAGAGAAGGCTGGGGACAGAGAAAAAGAGATAGAGAAGGCTGGGGAGAGAGAGAGAGAAAGAAGGCGGGGGAGGAAGAGAGGGAGAGAAGGCTAGAGAGAGAGAGAGAAGACTGGGGAGAGATAGACAAGGTTAGGGAGAGAGAGAGAGAGAAGGCTGGGGGGAGTGAAAGGGGTGAAGGCTGGTGGGAGAGAGAGAGAGAGAAGGCAGAGGGGGGGCAGATAGAGAGAGGAGGCTGGGGAGAGAGGGAGAAAGAGAGAGAGAAGGCTGGGGAGAGCGAGAGAGAGAGAGAAGGCTGGGGAAAGACAGAGAGAGAGAGAGAAGGCTGGGGAGAGCGAGAGAGAAAGAGAGAGAGAGAGCGAGAGAGAGAGAGAGAGAAGGCTTGGAAGAGAGAGAAAGAGAGAGAATGCTGGGGAGAGGAAGAAAGAGAAGGCTGGGAAGAGAGAGAGAGAAGGCTGGGAACAGAGAGGGAGAGAGAAGGCTGGGGAGAAAAGAGAGAGAGAGTGCAAGCGAGAGAGTGAAGGCTGGGGAGAGAGAGAGAGAAGGCTGGGGAGAGAGAGAGTGAGAGAGAGAAGGATGGGGAGAGCGAGAGAGAGAGAGAGAGAGAGAGAGAAGGCTGTGGAGAGAGAGAGAGAGAAGGCTGGGGAGAGAGAGAGAGAGAAGGCTGGGGAGGGAGAGAGAGAAGGCTGGGAAGAGAGAGAGAGAGACTAGGCTGTGGAGAGAGAGAGAGAAAGAGAAAGCTGGGGGGAAAGAGAGACAGAGAGAGAAGGCTGGGAAGAGTGAGAGAGGGCTGTGCAGAGAGAGAGAGAGAGAGAGCGTGAAGGCTGGTGAGAGAGAGAGGGTTGGGTAAAGCGAAAGATGTGGAGAGAGAGAGAGAGAGAGAGAGAAGGCTGGGAAGAGAGAGGGAGAGAGAGTGGGTTCGGGAGAGAGAGACAAGGCTCCGGATAGTGAGAGTGAAAGAGAAGGCTGGGGGGAGTGAGTGAGATAGAAGGCTGGGTTGGAGAGAGAGAGGGTGATGGCTGGGGGGGAGAGAGAGAGAGAGTGAGAGAGAAGGCTGGGAAGAGAGAGAAGGCTGGGAATAGAGAGAAAGAGAGAGAGGGCTCGGAAGAGAGAGAGAGGGCGAGGGGGAGAGAGAAGGCTGGGAGGTGAGAGAGAGAGAGAGGAGGCTAGGGAGAGAGAGAGAGAGAGAGAGAGAAGGCTGGGGAGGGAGAGAGAGAAGGCTGGGAAGAGAGAGAGAGAAGGCTGTGGAGAGAGATAGAGAGAGAAGGCTGTGCAAAGAGAGCGAGAAGGCTGGGGAGAGAGAGAGAGAGAGAAGGCTGGGAAGGGAGAGAGAGAGAGAAGGCTGTGGAGAGAGAGAGAGAGAGAAAGAGAGAGAAGGCTGGGGAGAGAGAGCGAGGAGGCAGGGGAGAGAGAGCGAGGAGGCTGGGGGGAGTGAGAGTGAGAGAGAAGGCTGGGTTGGAGAGAGAGGGGGTGATGGCTGGGGGGGGGGGGGAGAGAGAGAGAGAAGGCTGGGAAGAGAGAGAAGGCTGGGAAGAGAGAGAAAGAGAGAAGGCTGGGAAGAGAGAGAGAGAGGAGGCTGTGGAGAAAGAGAGAGAGAGAGAAGGCTGGGGTGAGAGAGAGAGAGAGGAGGCTGGGGAGAGAGAGAGGGAGTGATGGCTGGGGAGAGAGAGAGGGAGTGATGGCTGGGGAGAGAGAGAGGGAGTGATGGCTGGGGAGAGAGAGAGGGAGTGATGGCTGGGGGGAGAGAGAGGGAGTGATGGCTGGGGAGAGAGAGAGGGAGTGATGGCTGGGGAGAGAGAGAGGGAGTGATGGCTGGGGAGAGAGAGAGGGAGTGATGGCTGGGGAGAGAGAGAGGGAGTGATGGCTGGGGGGAGAGAGAGGGAGTGATGGCTGGGGGGAGAGAGAGGGAGTGATGGCTGGGGGGAGAGAGAGGGAGTGATGGCTGGGGGGTGAGAGAGGGAGTGATGGCTGGGGGGAGAGAGAGGGAGTGATGGCTGGGGGGAGAGAGAGGGAGTGAAGGCTGGGGGGAGAGAGAGAGAGAAGACTGGGAAGAAAGAGAGAAGGCTGGGGAGAGAGGGAGAGAGAGAGAAAAGGCTGTGGAGAGAGAGAGAGAAGGCTGGGGAGAGCGAGAGAGAGAGAGAGAGAGAAGGCTGGGGAGAGCGAGAGAGAGAGAGAAAAGGCTGTGGAGAGAGAGAGAGAAGGCTGGGGACAGAGAGAGCGAGAGAGAGAGAGAGAGAAGGCTGGGGAGAGCGAGAGAGAGAGAGAGAGAGTGTGTAGGCAGGGGAGAGAGAAGGCTGGGAAGAGAGAAAGAGAGAAGGCTGGGAAGAGAGACAGAGAAGGCTGCGAAGAGAGAGAGAGAGGGAGAGAGAAGGCTGGGGAGAAGAGAGAGAGAGAAGGCTGGGGAGAGCGAGACAGAGAGAGAGAAGGATGTGGAGAGAGAGAGAGAGAAGGCTGGGAAGATAGAGAGAGAGAGAGGAGGCTGGGGAGAGAGAGCGAAAGAGAGAGAGAGAGAGAGAGAAGGCTGTGGAGAGAGAGAGAGAGAGAAGGCTGTGGAGAGAGAAAGAGAAAGCTGGGGGGAAAGAGAGACAGAGAGAGAAGGCTGGGAAGAGAGAGAGAGGGCTGGGCAGAGAGAGAGAGAGAGAGAGAGAGAGTGAAGGCTGGGGAGAGAGAGAGTGAGAGAGAGAGAGAAGGCTGGGAAGAGTGAGAGAGGGCTGTGCAGAGAGAGAGAGAGAGAGAGCGTGAAGGCTGGTGAGAGAGAGAGGGTTGGGTAAAGCGAAAGATGTGGAGAGAGAGAGAGAGAGAGAGAAGGCTTGGGAAGAGAGAGGGAGAGAGAGTGGGTTCGGGAGAGAGAGACAAGGCTCCGGATAGTGAGAGTGAAAGAGAAGGCTGGGGGGAGTGAGTGAGATAGAAGGCTGGGTTGGAGAGAGAGAGGGTGATGGCTGGGGTGGGGGGGGGGGGAGAGAGAGAGAGAGTGAGAGAGAAGGCTGGGAAGAGAGAGGGCTGGGAATAGAGAGAAAGAGAGAGAGGGCTCGGAAGAGAGAGAGAGGGCGAGGGGGAGAGAGAAGGCTGGGAGGTGAGAGAGAGAGAGAGGAGGCTAGGGAGAGAGAGAGAGAGAGAGAATTCTGGGGACAGAGAGAGAGAGAGAGAGAGAGAAGGCTGGGAAGAGAGAGAGAGAGGGCTGGGCAGAGAGAGAGAGAGAAGGCTGGGGAGAGAGAGAGAGAGAAGGCTGGGGAGAGAGAGAGAGAGAAGGCTGGGGAGAGAGAGAGAGTTGGGGAGAAGGAGGGCTGGGCAGAGAGAGAGAGAAAGGAGGCTGGGGAGAGAGAGAGAAGGCTGGGGGGAGCGAGAGTGAGAGAGACGGCTGGGGGGAGAGAGAGGGAGTGATGGCTGGGGGCAGAGAGAGGGAGTGATGGCTGGGGAGAGAGAGAAAGAGAGAGAGAGGGAGAGAAGGCTGGAGAGAAGGAGAGAAAGAGAGAGAGAAGGCTGGAGAGAGAGAGAGAGAGAGAGAAGGCTGGGGAGAGAGAGAGAGAAGGCTGGGGAGGAGAGAGAGAGAAGGCTGGGGAGAGATAGAGAGAGAGAAGGCTGTGGAGAGAGAGAGAGAGAGATAGAGAGATGGCTGGGGAGAAAGAGAGAGAGAGAGAACGCTGGGGAGAAAGAGAGAAAGAGAAGACTGGGAAGAGAGAGAAGGCTGGGGAGAGAGAGCGTGAGAGAGAGAAGGCTGGGGACAGAGAGTGAGAGAGAGAGAAGGCTGGGAAGAGTGAGAGAGAAGGCTGGGGAGAGTGAGAGAGAGAGAGATAGAGTAGGATGGGGAGAGTGAGAGAGGGAAGGCTGGGAAGAGAGAGAAGCTGGGAAGAGAGAGAGAAAGAGAGAGAGATGTCTGGGAAGAGAGAGAGAGAGAGTGCGATCAGGAGAGAGAAGGCTGGCGGGAGAGAGATTGAGAAGGCTAGGGAGAGAGAGAGAAGGCTGGGCAGAGCGAGAGAGAGAGAGAGAGAGAGAGAAGGCTGGGGGGAAAGAGAGACAGATAGAGAAGGCTGGGAAGAGAGAGAGAGGGCTAGGCAGACAGAGAGAGAGAGAGAGAGAGAGTGAAGGCTGGGGAGAGCGAGAGAGAGAGAGAGAGAAGGCTGTGGAGAGAGAGAGAGAGAGAAGGCTGGAGAGAGAGAGAGAGAAGGCTGGGGAGAGAGAGAGAGAAGTCTGGGGAGAGAGAGATAGAGAAAGAGAAGGCTGGGGAGAGAGAGAGAAAGAGAGAGAGCGAAGGTGGGGGGCAGAGAGGGAGAGAAGGCTAGAGAGAAAGAGAGAAGGCAGGGGAGAGAGAGAGAGAGAAGGCTGGGGGGAGTGAGCGTGAGAGAGAAGGCTGAGGGGAGAGAGGGGGGGTGATGGCTGGTGGGAGAGAGAGAGAGAGAGAGAAGGCTGGGGCGGGGCAGATAGAGAGAGGAGGCTGGGGAGAGAGGGAGAAAGAGAGAGAGAAGGCTGGGGAGAGCGAAAGAGAGAGAAGGCTGTGGAGAGAGAGAGAGAGAGAGAGAGAGAAGGCTGGGGACAGAGAGAGAGAGAGAGAGAAGCTGGGGAGAGCGAGAGAGAGTGAGAGAGAGCGAGAGAGCGAGAGAGCGAGAGAGGGAGAGAGGGAGAGAGGGAGAGAGGGAGAGAGGGAGAGAGGGAGAGAGGGAGAGAGAGTAGGCCGCGGAGAGAGAAGGATGGGAAGAGAGAGAAAGAGAGAGAATGCTGGGAAGAGAGAGAAAGAGAGAGAAGGCTGGGAAGAGAGAGAGAGAAGGCTGGGAAGAGAGAGAGGGAGAGAGAAGGCTGGGGAGAAGTGACAGAGTGCGGTGGGAGAGTGAAGGCTAGGGAGAGAGAGAGAGAGAGAAGGCTGGGGAGAGAGAGAGAGAGAGAGAGAGAAGGCTGGGAAGAGCGAGAGAGAGAGAGAGAGAGAGAGAAGGCTGCGAAGATAGAGAGGGAGGAGGCTGGGGGAGAGAGAGAATGAGAGAGAAGGCTGGGAAGAGCGAGAGAGAGAGAGGGAAGGCTGTGGAGAGAGAGAGAGAGAAGGCTGGGGAGGAGAGAGAGAGAAGGCTGGGGAGAGATAGAGAGAGAGAGAAGGCTGTGGAGAGAGAGAGAGAGAGATAGAGAGAGAGATGGCTGGGGAGAAAGAGAGAGAGAGAGGAGGCTGGGGAGAGAGAGAGAGAGAGAAGACTGGGAAGAGAGAGAAGGCTGGGGAGAGAGAGCGTGAGAGAGAGAAGGCTGGGGACAGAGAGAGTGAGAGAGAGAGAGAAGGCTGGGAAGAGTGAGAGAGAAGGCTGGGGAGAGTGAGAGAGAGAGAGAGAGAGAGAGAAGGCTGGGGAGAGTGAGAGAGGGAAGGCTGGGGAGAGTGAGAGAGAGAGAGTAGGCTGGGGAGAGTGAGAGAGGGAGAGAGAGAGTAGGCTGGGGAGAGTGAGAGAGAGAAGGCTGGGGAGAGAGAGAGAGAGAGAGAGAGAGAGTAGGATGGGGACAGTGAGAGAGGGAAGGCTGGGAAGAGAGAGAAAGAGAGAATGCTGGTAAGAGAGAGAGAGAAAGAGAGAGAGATGTCTGGGAAGAGAGAGAGAGAGAGAAGGCTGGGAAGAGAGAGAGAAAGAGAAGGCTGGGAAGAGAGAGAGAGAGAGTGCGATCAGGAGAGAGAAGGCTGGCGGGAGAGAGATTGAGAAGGCTAGGGAGAGAGAGAGAAGGCTGGGTGGAGGGGGGAGAGAGAGAGAGAGAGAGAGAGAAAGCTGGGAAGAGAGAGAGGGCTGGGCAGACAGAGAGAGAGAGAGAGAGTGAAGGCTGGGGAGAGCGAGAGAGAGAGAGAGAGAGAGA